>VZSR01003806.1:14916195-14973480 GCA_013398615.1 Brachypodius melanocephalos | reverse complement strand
TTTTTTTTTTTTTTTTTTTTTTTTTCCTCAAAACCACTCTTAACCTTGAGGCCAACCCTGTTTGTCTCTGGTTTTTGTCGTCTTTGCTTTATTTAATTTATTTAACCAGCCAAACAGCTTTGCCTCAGCTACATTAATTATTATAGAATTGCAGTTCTGGTCGTTATACAAAGGGTGATGATATTGACAATTGCAGCTGGATCGGGATGTGGCAGTCCTGCTAAGGAGCAAAGAAGAACAAGAGCATCTCAAACAACTGCTTCAATCCCGCCAGTGACTTTGTACTTAATCAAGATCAACTCCAAGGGTTTCAGAACAGGAGTTTCCATGTACCTGTAAAGTAAAAATGGTAGAAAAAAGAGTAAGTTTTCCTGACTTTTAAACTGCTTATGAGCAGCAATATCCAAGATGTAACATGGCAGAGAATGGTCGTGTGGCAATTCTTGGACTGAAATTTAAACAGCCCATCATTTGAACATCCTTGCATGTAATGCTTCCATACTGGGACTGATTAAAAACAAACTTGACACTAACAATGTTGAAGCTACAGCTGAGTTGGTTTTAATAGATTTTAACAATAATTTCTTAAATAATGCTCATGCAAAAATAATTTAAATTTTCTCTATGGATCATTCTGCTAGTTTAAAACTAAACTTGTCAATATTTATGATATTCATACATGTCATGAAGAATTCTTTTAACTGTTATTGTCCATTCTGAAAATACAAACAAAATCAAGTCTAGAAATACTGAAAATTGCTTTTCTTATTATGTGACTTCTTCTTTTCAATATATTCTAGTTCTTTCTTTATTATATTTAAGGCAGAAGCAATAAAAAGCAATTGTTTTTATGAAAGATATGATATATATATATTTCTTCAGAACTGTATTCATGAGAACAAAGCCCAGGAGATGGTTTAAAAGCTACATAATTTCAAGAAGCATACACCTTCATTTTGGCTTGAATTCTGTGCATTTTGCAGACATTTACTTGATTTAACTCCTTTGCTAATACACTTAAATGAGAAGTGTGTATGTGTGTGCATGTGTGTGCGTGTGTAACATTTGCTGCTAATGAACAGGGACTTTTCTCCTGCAACATTTCATTATAGAGAGCCATTACACAAAGAGCATGTCAAATATATTACACTTTTAGTGTGAAGATACAGTAAATCAAAGGGAAAACATCTTCCCCATGTTGGGTTCCAAACAGATATTTTGAGAGATTCCCCAAATAGATAAGTGGAACAATTATGAAGAAAGAAATGGAAAATAAGATTTGAAGGTAAGAATGTTATCTCTTTGTATATGGGGACAAGGCATCACATTTTCTTCAGATAAATCAGCAATACTTTACTAACTACGAGCCTTTTGAAGAATGGATGGATTCAGACAGATCTGATATAATTTTGAAAATCTTGTAAATATTTGACTCCCACTGATTTTAGTGGGAGCAGATCCCTGAATTTCTTTTGAAAATCCTTCACATTGTATGCCAGAGTTTTAAATGTTTTTTCTTCAAATAGGAAAATTATGTGAGTAGGTCATAAATATATATATATATATGTATGTGTATATATATATATGTATATATATATATGTATGTATATATATATTGTATATACACTCATCTTTTCAGAGCTGGGGGCCAAAGGTTTAATGTACAGTACATTTAATTAAGTGAAAAAACATACAATTTGCATTGGAATTCAATATATACACATTTGACCCATATTTCTTAGTAGAACAGTTGACAGTTTTTCTTTGTACATTACTTTATTAGTTGATCAGACAGAAAATAAACTGGAAAAGACATATTTTTATCTAATAAAATGCAAGTTTTAACACACATTAGGAAAAATTAGTTGAAATGTCATAATATTTTATTGTAAATATTTACAGAGTCTTTAGTTCTGACCAGATCCTATTTGGTCAAGTTTGGAAATAAATAGCATTAAGAATTGGATTTATCTCAGTACATGCAAACACCTACAGTATTGACAACTGTGCTTGAGTGGGTGTCCATATGCTGCTTTTGAGAGATATGGACAAAACCTCTTACTAGAAGTGAAGACATAATTAATTTAATCCTGAATGGACATAAAAAAGGCTGCAGAATATTTCTGCCTATGTCTCTACACTGACTACAAAAGGACATCCATATGATGAGGCTAGAAAAAAAGGTTAGGAAAGATAACTGGTGGCATCCCCTGACAGGAGTGGGATACATTTCCTTAAAATCAATCTGATGTGCATAATTAGCAATCCTTCATGGAAGCTCTCATTTTACCATTTCTTTGCCTGCTTGGTATGTGCCAATAAAACTGGACTGGACTGTTTGATTTTCAGTAATTTGCATATAGAAATACCTTGGAATGAAGTTTCTGGTAATGTGAGGGGAATTCACTTTGTAAATTTTTTTTTTTAGGAATATAGGAAAATTTAGGAATAAGGAGAATTTATTATGGTATTGTATTTCAGAGATTTCTTTTATAAAACAGACACCAGTATTTGGGTCTAAAGTATTGTCTTTGGTATTTTCTCTATTAATTTAAAAGATACCTTTGCCAGGCAAGAAAAATCACTCACTTCCAGATGCCAGTCAATTATTTTAATAACTACTGGAAAGTTTCACTCTTGAATAATTAACTTTTTGGCTCTCAAAAGTGACAAATTTTCTAGCATGTAACTTGAAAGATCACACGGGAAAGTGAAATTTAGCAATATTTAAGATTTCCTGCCTGGAAAGAATTGATTTTTTTTTTTGTTGCTGTAGAAGCTGAACTGAACACCAGGTTTTCATGTTCCAGGTTTAACATTCACCACATGCTCTTGTTATTTGCTCTAAGAGTAGCATCAGAGAGTCCCACTGGAGCTTGAAGATCCTGTTGTGTAGGGATCAGTCCTACCAACATTCTAGAATTTTCATTCTACAAACATTCTAGAATTCTAGATAAGACAAGGAGAGGATGGCTCTTTTATATAATTCCTCTGGAGTTCCTGATGGCATTTATGGAGGCAAATGAATCTGACTTCATGTTCATCAGAGCAGACCAAGATCCACTCAGATGTTTGCAGGCACTCCCTACAGTGTTGATGGTAATTCCAAACTAATCACAGTAGTAACCAAGAAACCAAAATAATTAAAAGCTAGTATAGCTAATCCTGGAATATTCTAACATAAATATTTTCTACAAAGTAAAAAGTTAAATACCGAACCTTGGAAAAGCAAATTCAAGCACTTAAAAATGTCTCTGGGTCAAGAAATTGGCAATTCAACTTCTCAGAGATGTCCATTTTGACATGTTTTTGACTATACAG
Organism: Brachypodius melanocephalos; assembly: GCA_013398615.1. NCBI lineage: Eukaryota > Metazoa > Chordata > Aves > Passeriformes > Pycnonotidae > Brachypodius > Brachypodius melanocephalos. The sequence continues at coordinate 14,970,159 of VZSR01003806.1, read as the reverse complement.
CAGCACTTTCTGAAACATGAATATTATAGATTGACTTGTCTCATCTGTTATCTCCCACCAGTATGTGATGCACTATGTTCAAAACCAGACTTCATGATGATGATGATGATGATGAGGGTGATGGTGATATGTTGGGAATTGGAAATAATTTTATTGAACTGTGTCTGAAAAAAAATGCCCTTATTTTGTACATACTGTTGGCATTTTCATAGATGAAACAAACACCTGCACACACAAACAGTCCTAGCCCACAGAATCACAAAGTTTATGAGTTTGGACATCTGTGTTTGCTAACAGTTGTCACCATAATTTAGAGAGTCGGGAAGCGAAGGGTTGTGGAATTAATCTTGACACATATTTCTGAAGGAGAGTTTTTTTCTGTAGACTGTCTGCTGTATGTCAATGTGTGTGTGTATATTTTATTAAAATGTACAATATATTAAGGCATAAACTATTATAATTTAACATGTATATTATTTTATATTTGTACAGGTCTAAATTTAGGAAGACATTTAAATATTTATCTATCATGCTTTCAATTACTTCATTTGCTGTATGTTAAATAATTTTCCACACCAAGAAAACTTTTTCTGTCTCAGGGTCAGAAAGATACTGTCACTAGCTGTGCAGTTGTTTCTTTCTATCAGTTGATGCAATAAAGGATGCATATTATCCCAAGGTCGCAGAAATGTTGTTCTATAAAATCCAGTGACTTCATTGGCTGGCTAATTGATTTTCAGAGGAGAATCAAAAAATGACCATCTCATTAGCTAGCAGAGCTTAGCAGCCAGGATCCACTGGTTTGGGCAGAGGACCAGAAAAAGTCACAGATGGAAAAATACAAAAACCAAGTAAACAGAAAATATTGCAGCCAACAGCTCCAGTCATTGTTCAGTTTTCTCCAACTTCTACTTTAAGGCCTTAGAGAAGGATTTTTAATCTCATCCCTTTTCATTTACAGTGGCAGGTAAAGCAAATATATAAAATGCTACACTGGTAGCAGAGCAGGTTGTTTTGTTTATTAAGTCAAAGTGAAATGTTGATTTACACTAAGAACATAAAAGCAAAGGGGAGATGATTACAGCTTCACTTTGGCTGCTCAGTTTCTAATAATCTTCTACATGTAATGAGACTGGGGAATGGAGAAACCTTTTCCTGACAATGCTGGCAGCAGGGTAACTTCTACATGCTATTGATTTTTCTTCATTGATTGTAATCTTCCCCTTCCTGAGCGTCGGTCTTTGCTTCTCTGACATATTGAGCACCGAATAGTCCCTGAGTAATTCTTGAACAGTTTGGGATCATTTTTATTTTCACAGGACAGTTGAGACCAATGGAGTGATTTATGTGTACTTTGGAAGGCAAAATAAAACAGTACTTCTCTGTGAATAACTACGGACACAAAGATTATGGGTTTTTTTAAGGCATCCTCCTCTTCCCTCCTACCCAACCCCCCCTTTACTTCCACACTCGAATGATTTCATAAGTATCTGCCAAATCATGTAGAGGAGAACACTAAAGCATAAACAGCTCTCACAGCTGTGATTTCAGCCATGATTGATGATGAAATACCACTGGAGGGATAGCAGGAAAATGAATATTTATTAATGATATAAAGTGCCACAGGTTTAAAATCCAGCAAGATCCATCATTTTATGTCCATGGGATGTATGCATTGAAAGCAGAATGTTCAATAAAAGGAGCCAAATACCTTAGTCAAAACATAAGTAATTCCAGTGGGCTGCTGGTTGAATTCCTGTCTTAAAGTGAGCTAACCATAGTGGTTTTCATAAAGATTTTATTCCCACTTTAGCTGCCATTAAGATTACATGAACAGTAGATCATGTAGGCCTAGCCTAGAAAAAAATTTGCAGTAGCAATAGTTTTGGCATATTATAAAAACACATAGCTATCCACGACTATCATTCACATACTAACATGCAATTTACAATCATTCTCTGCAAAGGCTCTGCAATTGTTTGATGTGTAACAGTTGGCTTTTTCTGCCATGACTTCATTAGCTTTCATTTTCTGAAGCTGATAGGTCAGATAACCTGTACCACACTGCTACAGGCAGCTTTGCATAATTTTTTTTTATTCACAGCAGAATTTTGCTCTGAATGATCCCAGTGTTTCAGAAGTTAAATAAGGCAATTTCTGGCTTATCTGATATGCAAAGAAGATTTTTAAAAATTTTATTTTGCAAAAGGAAAAAGCAATACAAAGCAATCCTTGTGTCTTTCTCCTTTTAATGTGGGCATGATTAGGAAGCATTGTCCTATGTTGATTCTTTTTTTTCCCTCTGATGTTTTTGCAGTCTCTTATATGGGATGAGCTTGTTCAGACAGTAAAAAATGTAGCTGATGTGTTGACAGCAAAGGAGAAATTGACTGATGGAATTCAGCTGCATAATTTAACATACAGCTTTCAAGTCAGGCTGGAAGTTCCAGAATGTTAAACTTTGCCTAATGGATAGTGCTGAGAAAGACAGGGTTCAGAGAAAGTCTAAAAATGGATCAAAAACATACTCATGGCTAAAAATGCAAGAAAAATGGTTATTTACTTTGTTTGAGGGAAAGAAAAAGAAAATAAAGTAAACATAATAATTGTTGCTGTTGGCATTTGGACAGTAAGAAACAAGGCACGTGCTCTACACACGAGAGGAGGATCTTTGCCTTGAACAAAATTAACAGCAAAAAATGGAGACCAAGTCATCTCTTCCCTTGGGTCACCACTGGCCTTGTAACAAACCTTCAATCACTGGGTTCACTGTTATTTCACATGCTCACAGCCCTCAGTGGAAAGCCACCTGCCTTTGCATTTATTACTGTGTTACCTGGGCTTTATAGTTGTCTGAATAATGAGCCTGAAGGACAAGGGGCAAAAAGGTGGGAAAAGGGGAAAGAGCTTTGTTAGCTAATGGTAGCCAAATCCCTGCACATCAGGTGATATCTCTTGTGGTCAGTGTAAGGATTAGCAGCTCCCACTGCCAAGATTTGCAAAGAAAGGCCTGGTGCAGCTTTCTGGATCGCAGGTGGAGAAAGAATGTGAAAGTCACATTTTTTTAAAATAGACCTGCTATTTATTGACCTTTTGCCATATAGTCTCATTAAAAAAAATAGAAGTTAAAAGGTTAAAAAGAATAAATTGTTGTAGCACAATGAATTATTGTGAAAGCAAATGAACCTTACACAGCTTGCTTGTCCTGATTGCTGAGCAAGCATTTTGCCATTGCTGCTTTCCCAGGGTATCCCCAGTAGATGCACTGTGCAGGGAAGGTTAGAAGTACCTTTTCCGAAAAACAACCACTCCTGTGTGAGATACAGAGTTAAGTTAACACTCATTTGAGAAAGAATAATTATTTTCACATAAGGAGATCAGAACATTTCCTTCAGGCAAGTAAACATATTGCAGGTGGACTGAAAGAGAAATCAACCAATACTCATAATGACAAGGTTTCTGATTAATTTTGTCTAATGCTGTTGTTGGGATTCAGATTGTTCTTCAAACACCTGAGTCCCACTCTGCCTATGTGGACATCTGCCACCTGAAATGCCCTAGAGTACACTTTCTGTTTTCCCACTATTTGTCTGGATGGGTATGTATTCTTAGGCTGCTCTACTGGTTCTGGGTGCCCAGATGGGCTCTTAGAGGTAGCTTCATCAGGTAGCTAATGGCCCCAGAGATATTCCTCCTTCCTGGGCTGGTAGTTGCAAGGTTTCTACAGTTCTGTGTCCCCAGAGGAAAGTAGAGAGGTACATGTATGCACACATGCACACCCAAAATATCAACAGGACTGGCCACACACACACACCAGCAGAGAGAGGAAAGAGGACTTCTACTGCCACACACATAATGACACTCAGCACTTTAGGTCCTTCATCTGTATGTTACATATGAGGTTTTGAAGCCCCAATGTAGGTTTTTTGAAGTACACCATGATAATTTCTTCTCAGACTAAAAGCCTACTTTTCTTGTGTCCCATGCTTAGTCCTGTAGAAAATCATCTCCTTTAGTATTCAAAATCCTCATGGGAGAATTGCAATGCCTATTCCAGCTTTGAAGGACTTTGGGATATATCTGAATATTCCATCAGTTTGAATCAAGTTCAGCTTGCATCATTCAGCAGCTGTCTAACCCTGGAAGTACGTACAGTCACAAAGAAGCCTTTCTGGTCAGCCAGAATTTCCTTCAACTCACTTATTGAATTGTACTTTGGAAAATGTGTCCCACCACTATTTGCATCTCAGCTGAGGGACTTGGGGAGCTTGTACAAAATGATTAAACTCAAGATAAGGAAACAGTTCTGAGTCTGATTTTATAGTCATGTGTCTCAGGCTATTTTTTATTAGGTGGTCTGGATCCTTGTGTATTGAATGTGTAAAGAAGTGTAAGTCCCTCAGATTCTCTTAACTGTCTCCCCAAAATTAATAGACTAATTTGCTGCCCTTCCAGACTTCAAACTCTTGTATTTTTGTCTGCAGACTTAAGCAGGCTGGATGAGAAGAGATCCATTGTACTCTCAGAGACAGATAATTATTTCCTGTCAGCATACCCTTATGAGAGCAGATTTGTTTTTAAAAAGGAGACAGGACGGGTAGAGACACTTTATCAGCCTGTACTCCTGCAGAGACGCCAAAATTCCTTATTGGCATGGATGGTCAGAGGGGTAACTGTTCAAGGCATTTCAGCATTTCCAGAAATATAACAGAAAGCGAGATGGGCAGTGGACCACAAGGGAACTGGATACTCTAGAGGCTAAAAATCTGCAATGGGAAAGCAGAGCACTAAACTATTTTCCAGCCTGAGTAAAAGGTGTTCAGCTAACTTGGGATAACTTATTTTTCTATGCCTTTATTTTCCCACCTACTAAGGCAACTATAGTAAAAGTCAGAGAAAGACAAGTATAAAGGAAATCTAGTAGGATGCAAGGTCTAAAGGTATTAGTGCATTCAAAGCTCTAATAATGAAAATCTGGCAGATTTATTCCTTGTGCTTACACATGGGTATGAAATATCAGATTCCAGTAATGGACTGGTTAATAATATCAAGAAATAAAGCAGTGGAGAAATGGAAATAATGAAGCTGGTTAAGATTCTGTTGCTTCTCACAGGGGAAAAAAAGGCTTTATTGTGATTCAAGCAGAGCAGCCAGATTTCAAGTATTTGATACTAGCAGGTAATGGGAAATTACCCAGGTTTTCCCCCTATTTTTGCTCCAGCATCTTAACTTGAGCACCCTACATCATTCTGTTTCATAGGCTCTGACACCTGGTAAACAGGTTTAAAAACTTTTAAAAATAAGCGTGAAAAAAACCCCACAAATTCCTTTTGTTTTGCAACTATTATAATCACAATTCTCAGAAAACAATATCTGTATCCTGGGCTGAAGGTTTGTTACAATGGCATGTCACATCTGGATAGATCAACCATATAATATCATTTGACTGGCAGCAGCATTGCCAATTTGAGGAAAGGCACCTCTAACTGAGGCAGCAATTGCAAACACATTTCTTCTCCCAGTGTATAACATGTGCACCTCTGCCTCTTGGGCTCTGTATTGCTCCTTTGACTGGAGGGGTCTTAAAAATCAGACTTTAGTAAGGGAATATCCACACTGCTGCCAAGGTCTCCAGGACCAGAGCCTTTATAGAGGTAGCTCATCTATCTTTAATCTAGATTTCTTGGCTAAAATCCCTGGATTGAATGTATTAAATTAGTCAGGTTTGGGCAGACAATATTAAAACCATCAATAAAGCTGTGAAAACTACCCAAACCCAAACATGTTTGTGGAAACCTGTGGAATCTTCCCTTAGTTCAGTGCATGAGGGTTAAATATTTACACTTTTTCACCAGAAAAACAGTCTGTTCTAATCAGTGCAGTTGCCTGTATTTACGATGACCCTTTTCTGTAGCACATTTCTTGCTGCACACTGGTTATGGGCATTTGCTTTGAAGGCAGGTAAGGACCATTTATGAGAACCATTCCTGAAAGGAACCAGACAAATGTTTTTATAAATTGTGGAGGTCACAACTACCTTTTAATGGGCAAACTTTAAGCTCATTTCATTTTACTTATTGAGTTCACACAGCACATTAATTCTAGATGTGCATTTTGTGCTATTGTAGCCAGAACAGGGGTTCCTGAAACCATGAAAAGTTTATTGAAAAAAAAAATACCCACAGTCTCTTGTTAAAGGCACATTTAAACAATGATTTAAATATTCCAGATTAATAGTCTTCAAGATAATAATGTAGTCTTAAAATTTAAGAAGTTCATTCTGTGTTATTCCTTTATGTATAAAACTCTTCAATCAGTTCTTCAACGCTGGAAGCAGAATGAAACAATAGAATTTAAGTGATGAAGACAAATTGATAAGAATAAACAGTCATGTTGAAAAGTCCCCACTAATCCAGATGATGACAGATAAACCAGACCACTTGGTGTATGATGAATAAAGTCTGCATTCCAGCTCTTAATTAACACAGTGAAAATGCAGGAAAGGTTGACATCCACTTGGGGTAAGATTCATCTCATCAGACTTTAGACACCTACAAAGCAGACATCTCCATCTAAATGCCTGTCTAGACTCCTTCTTTAGCTGATGAAGAGGAATAAGAGGAATAGACACTTCCAGAGCTTTTTAATTTTTTTTTCCTTGTCATTTTGTCTCCTTTCCAGCATAAAGATGAAATTAGCTGAGCTCTAGATGTGGCAATTTTTCTCAATCAGGTATGAAAGGGGTATATTCTCTGGCATCATTGATGCAAATGTCTGCACGGTAGGCATTTGTATTTAGCCAGATGAATCATACTGACAGTCTGTATGATTTTAACTCTTCCCCATCCTTTCTGATATAGAACTATTTTTACTTACATTGACAGAAAATGAGAGAATTTAATTTCAGAAAGGCATATGCATGGCAGTACACAGGGACCAATGCAAGAAGCTCTTGAAATGGGAGGAACCTGCAGTATTCAGTGTTACACAGTTTTTTCTGCTTTGGAGATATCAAAATAAAAGGAAATTGCTATATTTTTTACCCTTCAGGTCTCCTAATCTATACTGCTAACGAATCAGATAGTTGCTGTAAGACAGAAATAAAATGTATGTGCAACATATTGCCAATCAAATTTGGAAATCTTGACATTTAAGGAAATTACATTTCATTTCCGTGCCACTGTTTTAAAAGTGCAGGTGAAATTTCTCAGTTTTATTTTTAAATCAGAAGGCAAGGTCTTACAAATGTGTTTCAAACAAGGCTAGTTTTGCATCTAAATAGTAAAAACTGGTGAGTTAAGACAGCAAAAACAGCGAGATTCAGAGGTGAGCCTTCAAAATTAGTAAATGCTTGTGCTATCATTTATAGACAAACATTATTTTGACCAACATATATGTACATTATAATAGCATCTCTATTGTTATCAGCATTTTTTTACTTTTTTTTTTTTTTTTTTTGGCAGGTTTTTCTTTCCTTCTTCATGCATTTATAGGATGGATATTGTGTTTCAAAGACATGGATAAATCTGCAAGTTGCTAACTTTAATGATCTGCCTGGGGAATTTCAAGTAAATATGTTCACAATTAACAAACATTTTCTGTAAATTTTAATTAAAGATTTGATGTCCAGGACCCTCAACCTTTCTTAATGCCAGAGCAGCAGCACAGACCCATCCCAGTCTTTCTCTGCAGAGCTCACACCATGCACACCTGTGCCTCGAGGGACTGTCTGTAGTCATCATCACAGCCCAGTTCAGAAAGCACATTTTGATATCTGCCAGAATCCTCAGATTTAAACTTTTGACTGAAAGCATGGAATTTCAAGGACTTCACTTCTGGGTGTCGTTTATGGCAGAGACTTATTTCTGCTCAGAAGCTGAAATGAGTCTCTCTCTGTCCCTCAGATGAGCAGGGCCAAGCCAGAATGCTGCAGCTTTCCTCTCCCTGTGTGATAAGTAGAGGTGGTTAATAGGAAGATGACAATTATAGCTGCCTTATGGACAGATATTTTATTTTAATGCTTGCAATGTGGTCAGATGCCATGGTATAAATAACAGCACGAACAAACAGCTATAACAGCACTAATGACCTTGTGAGACAGTTTGCAAATTGAAAGGAATTTCAGCATGCTCCTTATCCAGTCTTTTAAAGAAACTGCACTTACCTTCCTTCTGTGAGGGAAAGGAGACAGCAAGTGTGCTCTTTATAAGCAGCAGGACTCTCATGGGATGTAGGAAATTATGCATAATGGAGCTGTCAAGAATCTTTCATATTTAGACAAGAAGTTGACATAATTTTGGCTTTTTGCCAGATCTTAGGAATGCTATCATTTAAAAGGTGAAAAGTATGCAATTTTTTTTTCTTCATATCCAATGGCTTTCCTTTTTTTTTTTTTGGCTGACCATAACTCTTTGTATATTAACTCATCTGGGAAGAAAAAGAAATATTTCAATACAGGTAGGACCAAAACATCCAGTAATTTTCTTTAGACAACATCAGGAAAAAAAAAAAAAAAAAAAAAAAAAAAAAAAAAAAAAAAAAAAAAAAAAAAAAAAAAAAAGGCATGCTTTATTTTTTACCAATATGCTGCAGAAATGATTAATTTTTTCATACTGTTTAGCTCTCACCCCCGTATTGCAGGACAGCTCTGGACCACCTTGCAGCCACATTGCTGAAGGTTGTTATTAATTGTCAGTTGGTTACCATGCTTGTGTTGCTCAGAGATGTCTGATGGATGGAACTTCATCGTGCAAATAGAAGTAGTAAAGGAATATCTTGATAACTGCAGGATATGAGGTTTCCTTATGAAGTCTGAAAACTCCAGGCATTTTCCTTGTGAGGGTGCACATAGACAGTCTGTCATTATGACCTGATTGCATTCACAGAAAGTTTCTGCCCTTGTCTCATTATTGGAGAACACATTCTTGGCTTCACACAGTTCCGTTCCCATGGCTGGCACCTTCCTCCTTCAACGAGATCCAAATTTGGTGCAGGTACTCTAAAGCAGTCTGAAATACTCTTATCCTCTTTTCCACTCTGTGTTAGCCTGTGGGGACAGCAGTTAGTGTGCTGTGGTCCAGTAGCCCTGGACTGTGCTAGAAGATAGGGCTTGTTCTTTGTCTCCCCTTTGAAATAAAGGAAAAGCAGTGTAATCCTCATTCCCTTCTCAAATATATTCCTCAGATTTCAGCCACCAGCTGTGCCTCATGGCTGTTACCTTAAGAAAACAGATTTGGGATGGACCTTAAATGAACCTCTTCTATTTTCAAAACATGCAAACAAAACCCTTGATTTAGATCATTGCATGCTTATAATCACCACACACAGAGCTCATGGTAGCTACTTGTGAAGGACCTTACTCTATTTTAATTGTCTTTGTGTGAGTCACATCTGCCTATTACTAACTCAGTTTCGTAACAGTATTTATTTTCTACAAAAAGAAAGGAAGGAAGATGTCATCATGCCACACAATTAGCCCTCAGAAAAAAACTAGACTTATAGTCCCATTGTTATTGTAACTTCCAATTGAGCTGTCCAGTCCTGCACAATTAGAACCAGAAAATAAGACAGATCAATAGGACAAAATATTATTAAAAAAAAAAAAAAAAAAAAAAAAAAGATTATGGTGATTATGGTCAGTGTGATTCAAGATTTTTCCCAAGCTATTTAGGTTTTTCAGTAGGACATATATGTTTTTAGCCTTTTGCTATTTATATAATAGTTTATGTTATAAGAGTTTTCCTATCTGTAAAATTATATAATATTTTGCTCTATTTAATCCAAAGGAGTAAATTTACAGTACTTAGTCTAACTCCTTGGATGATCCTGTGATGGTGGGACATGTTGTGCTACTGGTTAATGTACTGCAGCTGGAGTGAGACCATTCCTGAAATAGCTAAAAGTCTTTGTATGGACAAAACGGGAAGATAGGACCCTGCATTACTACTGCCACTGCTCACACCAGCAGCTGAAAGAACACAATAGCAGAGCAAATTTGGAAGCTATTGCTTTAAGGTATCTGGAAATATTCCTCAAACATGTTCTCTTCTGATGCTTCATTATACACAAGCAATTTAAATTGCTACTATTCATATTTTCTATACAGTGTTATTCTCTGATCCTTGTCTTCCTTGCACAGTTGCTATCCTTCCTCTGATAAGGAGGTATGTGTTATATTTCTGTTTAATATATTTGCATTCTTTATAGTTCATGATTGGTAATTATACTTTTCCTATTAATAGAGTTCTTTCGTCTTTCAAATATTATCTCATTGGATTCCAGCAAATCCTTTTAGGCATACTGAAACTTTCAGGCTTCTGTTACCTAATCTGTCTTCCTGGCTAGTTTTAAAGTATTCTTCCCCCCAGCCCTCCCTTAATTTTTTTTCTTTTCTGTATTTCTGGAGGGTGAAGTATTTGAGATTACACTTCCCCTAGGTAAGGTACCATATCTAGCTATCGACTTTTGCTTAATGATTGAGTTTTCTACGTGCACAGCTTGTCAATACCTCATAGCTACAATTTCATATCACAGTTTTTTTTCACGTGAATGTCCTTTTTCTGTATAATTAAGAAGCCAAAGAAATGTGGTCAACTGCAGGTAACTGTGTGACTGGTTACAGGCTTTTCTGAAGGGCCTCTGTGTACTGTTTGGAGTCATTCATGTGGTCTGCAGCTGCTTGATCTTGTGAGCTGAGACTATAGCAAGGCCTTCTGGAAACAGCTGCCACAGATAGATGGCTGGTACACAGAGCTGAACACACCTACTGTTGGTCTGAGAGAAACAACCATTACAAACCTCTGTGAGCCAAGGACTTTCTTCTCAAAAGAATTCTCTAACTGTTACCCCTGGGGGCTGTGTGTATGTCATGACATAAAACAGTGTCTGAATTAATTATTTAGTATGGCGCAGCCCACTTTGACTTATAAGCTATAAAAAGCCCACCCAAGAGAGAATTAATTATTGCTGGAAATAACATATAATTACAATGTTGCAGGGAAAAGATAAGAATTAATGTGCCAGGTGTAAGTAGATTAGACCAGCTTGACAGAAATGAGCAACTAAAAAAGAATTTATAGATGAAAGCTTACAGCCTTGCATCCATAGTGACTGGAAAGCATTACCATGTGATGACTGCTTAGTGGCTTATGTGAAATGAGATATTGGCTTTAGACTCATTGCTCAGAGACAGGTCTCTATGTCACAAATCTGACAACAAAATGGAGTGAATTGAACATCTCATCAGAGAAACGAGGAGAGAAAAAGCTGAGAGGCTAAATTAGACTTATTTAGCTTCTTGAAATTATCTCCTTGGGCAGGCGTTGAGGAGTCCTGTGGCAGAGAAGGACTTTGTGAGGATACACATTTCTCTCTGTGTTTCTGTCCTTGTCCAGTGGAGCAGGACTATGAACTCCAGGGTGGAGAGCCAGATGAATTCCATCAGAAAAAAAAAAAAAAAAAAAGAAAATACTGCTTTATTCATGGTCTATCAAATATGGAGAGATGAATAGGAAGAAGGAGAAAACAAAATTTTCACATGGCTTACCAATTTTCTTTTTAAGAAGGAACATTTATAACCTGCTCTTTGACACCTAGTAGGTGTGTTATGCCTACTTTGGAGACCACTTTGCAAGAAGTGATCTCTGCCCACTGTGTGGAATTTAATCAGGAACACCAATACCCTGAATGAACAAGGAAGACAATTGCACTGACAGCTTTCTTCTATCTGGGGTTACAAGATACCTTCACTAAGCCACTACAGATAAGTCAGAACTACATGAAATCAAAATGTTGAAGAATTTAAGGAACTGTTGGGAAAGACAAAAGAAGCGTCTCAGTATAAACAGTCTATGGAACATTATGGCAGAAATCCATATCTCATTGGAAGGGGATGAACATCCCTAAGCACACCTTACTCCATCTGATGGGCACTGGAATTTTGCAGAATTGTGCATAATTTTTGTTCTTAAATTGTTCAACTTTTGGCAAAAGTCTGTAGGCTCTGCACCTGGGTCCGTCTCCAGGACGAAATAAAATTGAAGAATTTTCAAAGGATCTTTCCTTATTTTCTACCTTAATTTACATGCAACAGTGAATTGCAGTGAATTGCAACATGCAATTTTTTCATTTGGTGTTGTAATAGTGTAATATCAGGCACATGGTTACCTCAGCAGCTGGTCGCAGTGATTCCACCTTGCCAACCACTTGCCATATTTTCCTGTATTAGCAATTAAGACCAGGGATAATTTCAGCTTCTCTAAGAAACCAGACTTGCAGTAGAAACTGCATTACAGTTACCAGATTTCTAGATTTTTTTACTGTTGCTAATAACATGTGGATAAATTTGAAGCTTAACCTTCATTTTTCAATAGAATTCTCTGGATCAAAATTGTTAAGGGTATTTCCAGGACTGGCTAAAATAACTCACACCCAAAACGAAAAATCCCCACCAAAATGTTATTTAAAACATTCACGTCGTGATAGTAGTTTGTTCCCCTTACTTCAAAATGGCATATTAGTGGTTCAGATAAAGTAGTATCATTCCATTCCATTTACAAAATTTGTCAGACTTTTATTTCATTTATGTGCTACTAAAACGAAGACTTTCAGAAACATAGTTTAGTAGAATAAAATTTGCTTTTTTGATATATTATTATTTTTTTAAGTTATAATGAAAAGACTGTTTGGCCTTGTGCTTTTGATTATAATTCCTAGGAGTTTTGGGGATATAAGTCTAAAATCAGTTTACTTGTTGTTGTGCACCTACGTGAAAAGGACCTCTGGAAGTTTGCTAACTATTCCTTAATACTTAAATAGATAAAACACTCATATACAGATCTAATTTTTGGTTGATTGCCTCACAGAGATTGCTAGCAGTAAAACACTTTACAGCATGAATCAATCCATGGTTTTGATTTCAATTATATTGGGCCATGCATAATTACGATTGACTCTTGTGAGCATTCACAAATTCACATAATGAAGAGTTTAGTATAGCAATAGAATCAATACAGAGTAAAGCTTTGTCAATGTTATTTAAGACTTTACAATTAAGATCACAAAAATATCTCAGAGAAGTTAATGTTTCAGTGCCCACATTAACACTCCCCAGTTGCTGCTTCATTGGCATTCATCTTACAACAGAAAGAGTCAAGAATATAAATAAGAAGAAAACTGATATATGTTCATGCCTACACCCACATGGTAAGTGTCTTAATTGTCACTCATATAGAGATGACAAGTTAGTTTTAAAGTTTGCAACAAGCATTTTGCTCAGGCTTGAAGGGGAAAATACCTGGAAAGAAGCACAGAGGATCCATATGGAAAATCATAGCTCGTCTGTGCTGCATCACCAGCTACAACTGTGCTGATGCTCGTTGTCTTTCTTGGTTGACTGGGACACAACTGAGTGCCTCCCTGTCATTTGCACTGTCTGGTTTGCCATGACTTCGTGGATAGGTTGTATCAATATTGTGTCCAATGGTCAAGCCTTGGAGTTTGACTTTCTGTAGTATAAAAAGGTTGCAGTAGTCTCCGACACGTTTTGATTTGTGCAACCTGCCTTTTCCCAAACACTTCCTATTCACGGTGCAAGAGTCAGGGAAGGACAGGGATGACTCTCACTGGGTGTCTTCCAGAGGTTCTCATATTTGGTAGTTTATAAGAATTCACTATTATGGATGTGGGTCATTCAATGCCCTGTTGCTGCCATGCCATAATCACGTTGCTTTAGGTGTAGAGTATCTAAATACCAGCCAGTTTGGCTTTCCCATCTTTATTCCTTGCCTCATTTGGGTCTGAATTTTGCCTCTTAATATGTTTTGCAAGGCAGGACATTTTGTTTTCTCAGTGCTTTTTGTTTCAAAAAGGGACAATTAAAACGAAAGAAAACAAACAAACAAAGGAAAAATGTAGAAAAAGCCCTGTGTTTAGACATGCTTCACTAAAACAAGAACTGGAGGCTTTCTGATCATCAGTTTCAGCCCCTGCTGCCACTGGCACAGACACACAAACCCCCCCTGCAAACTGATCAAGCCCAGTTATTGTGGTTCCTCTCTGAGGTCCTCAGCCCATTGAGCGACCCACCCCGTCTCGTCACCGTCAATATGTGACAAGACTGCTTTCTGAAAGTTCTCAAAACAAAGGAAGTAGAGGAGCAGGAAGGGTAAAAGCCCATTTTAAAATGGAAGATTGATTTTGCAGATTAGCCTAATTCTGAGAAGTCAGAGGCAGGTTTCTTGTGTAACCACAATTAGGTTTTGCTAATCATATAGGAGTATTTGGGGATGGATTTTTAAATACATACTTTGGTGAATAATATCATGTTATTTTCACATAAATTGTCTAGGCAGAAGGCTAAAAATTATCAGCTACTATAAAACATATATAATTTTGAAATTCTTTAATAATTGTCAAATGAGAGGTTGGACTAATTTTCAAAATCTGTGAGCTTCAAATTATTATTGGGAAGTGATATAGGTGTGTGCCTATGACTTGCATTTTTATTGTTAATTACAGACATATTTAAAATGGAGTCGTGATCGAAATATTGAGCATCCTGGTAATGCTATGTTCACCCTGTTTTTACATTTCCCTTGACATCTGCTCATGGCCACTAGGGGAGATGGGATATTGGGATGTACAGATCTTGGATTCATTCAAGTGAGACTATTCTTATATTCTTCCTCACTTTCACTAAATTCTTCTAAAAATATAATCACATTCTCACTGCACAGTGACATTTTCTCATTTATTACCTAATTTGAAACTGCTTCTAACTTTCAAGAAACATTTATTTCTACTCCTAATCTCTAAATGAAGTTGATAGGGTGTTTGGTTCAGTTTAAGATTAAGAAATCTAAATTTTGTTATCTAGCACAGATGTGTACTGTTACACTAGGTGTCTATGATCCTGTTACAATCGATGAAGACCTTGTCAATACAAATCATAGAGTCTCTCCAGCTCCCTGGTCTTTATAGATTACATTGATTGCATCTCCATTAATGACAATGGGAGCTTATATAATGGTCTTGATTCAGTTTCCTAAACATAAAGGCCTAATACTTTTGAAAAGCTATACTGTATCCCCTGGCAGCTTGCTGCTGCTTCAAAAGGATGCAAATCTCCTCCAGCAGGTTCCTTGTCAGATCTATGAACCTATTTGTGGGTCTCTTGAATAAACTGGAGAGTTTGAAAAGGGCAGTGTTGAGGCAGTAGAATGGAGCCTTTTGAACACAGGTGGATACCTGAGTTTGGTGTGATAATGAGTCTCATCTCAGGTTTTATTGCCTGTAGGTTGGTATTGCTGCTCACAATTCAGTAGAATTCCTTAATGCAAAATGAAAAATATATCATCCCCTCTTGGGTGCTGAATGAAATTTGAGATTTCATTTTCTCAGTTCTTTGAGGGTCTTCAGTTCTGTCATAGTAGCTGTCCTGGTTTAGGGCAAATTTGGGAGGAAATTTCCAAAGGGGTCCCACTAGAAAGCAGATTCAAGTGGTCCATCCCCCTATTGGTTTGGGAAAAGATTTCATTGGAGAAAAGTGGAAAAACCCTGTTTATTTTACAAGGAAAGTATTCACAAGCATAAAAAATGAACGATATTAAACAATGGGACAATTAAGTGATAATGAAGATAACTGGAAAATGAAGACTAAGAAAGACTTGGCACATATGTTGTCTTGCTGCTTCATTTAACTGTTTCCTTTTTCATGTATTATGTTTGCCTGGGGGTTTTAACTGGCAGGGTAAGCAGCCATTCTCTCTAAATGTTTTAACATTTTCCCCAAACACTGGACCTAGAAACCTTTTGAGTAAATAATTTCTGTATGTATTCAAGGCCAAAATAATTTAAATATTATCCTTCAACAGAAGACCATCTAAAGCACTGTGTTTGGCAACAAACCCAATATTCAAATATGAGAAAAACCAATACTGGCAATCCCACTATTCAGGAAATGAGAATCAGGAACCCTGGAATTGTGTTATAGAATCAAGCATCTTATTACTTGTCTTATTGTTCATCGTCTGCACTGTGCACCTGTGCCACTTTTACAAGGTTCTCTGTAGCCAGAGAATTGAAACTGAAACAAACACACACCAGAAAGGAATCTGAGATTTCACACTGCTGGCTTCTATAGGAATGGAGGATTTAGGTTAAGAAAAGGCAACTGCTGTGAATATTACATTAAATTTGCAGGCTCTTGTGACATGTCTGCTTGCCCAGCTCTGTCTTGGGGAATACAAATGAGTGTTCGTTCCATCTGAAGTCCCTGTGGTTGACTTCAGTGGTCCAGCTGAGGAATTTCTGTTTAATCATACCAGATCTCATACATTTTGTTTCTCTAGTGACAGATGTAGAGACTGTAACAAAGACTTCTCCTACAAAGCCAAGGAACTCCATGTGAATACAACCTCTCTTACTGAGTGGAACTGTAAGGCCAGGAACTGAAACATTAGCAAATAGAACTGGTTTTGCTTTTCACTGTAATTTTAAAAAGTACTTATTTTTCAGAGAGTGTCTAGCACAGTCTGAAAAAGCCATCCCAAAAATTTTTGAGAGCATTTAAGCCCAGAGAATTTCCCCTAAAGACTGGGAGAGGTAATGGTTAGGGATGTGGGTTGTATTTCCTATTTCACCTTGTTACTGAATGGAGAGGGGAAAACCAAGATATCTTCTAAACAGTGATGGCCTTTAATCCTTGAGATAAGAAGTCAGGCATTAAGAACAGCAGTTTTAGAAAGGATGTAGGATTACCTGAAAAGTAAAATTCTGTCAATGTGCAAAAGCTGAAGGAGTTTGCTGCTCTCACAGCAGACAAGTGGTATTTTTTCTTTCTTTTATTCTGAAAATTGACCTTTCAGTCCAAATAAAAAAGTGGAAAATGTCCATCAAAGCCTATTTCCCTAAAAGGTGCCTATATCTTCATAATTTCTTTAAAATAAAAATTCTTCCTTAACAAAACCTAAAAGACAACAGAAGTCATACTAGATACTTCTAGGATCAATCCTGTGGTAACGAGAGAAATGAGTCAGGTACAAATTCAGAAGGGCAAGGTTAGTCCTTATAATAATCTTCCTCTTTCTTTGGGTCCAATTAACTCTATTCTACCAAGTAGAAGAATTCTACTTTTCAGTTATGAAATAAAAACATAGATAAGTTCAGCAAACTCTGCCTCTGGCAGTATTCAGTGCCAGGTTTTTCCACCAAGAAGCCAGGATACAGACAAAAGACAGACAGACATCAGTTTCCCTTAGGATACATTTCTATTTAGCTTATGGTAGTCCAAGACTGTGAACAGTTGAATTAGGATTTAAACTACTAGCAAAACTTGCATTTATGGTCTTAATAACTTACAAGAAAAATCCAAGTTAGAGTAGGAAAGCAATTGTTACATATTTTTCTGCCCTTCCATGTTAGAAGGGTTCAAGCTTTGCTCCAAGCTGACACAAAGAATTACATTTAATAAGTCCAGTCAGAAACAGGTAGTCAGTCATTAAGATCTGGAACAGGAATCTACCTTGTCACATCATTTTCTCGTCTGTGAGGATTGGTGCACCCTGAACATCCTAGTCTGCTGTACTGACAAGTGTGGGACAGACTATTGATTGTAACTCTGACCATTCTTATTTTCTAGATGAAATGTCCATTCCTGCTAAGCTCTTAATCTCAATGTGGATATGGCCAGTTTAGCAGTGTAATTGTAAAGAAGTGACAGTGGTACAGACAGGAGGATGTGATGTCTTAATCAACAGTAGACATAATATTTCTGGGAACTGCTGATCAGTGTGGGTTTAGTGGTGGAAAACATATCGAGAGCATTGTGGGAAACAATGTCTACAAACCCTCTCATGGGCTCAGAGGCACAGGCCAAGAAGAGTTTTAATAGAATCAGAGGTATGATCAGAACAGATAGGAAATGAGATAAGGCAGTCACTCCCTTCAGAAACTTCTTAATTTCTTCTAAATAGCTCAAAAACAAAAAAAAAATTATACGGAATGTAATTTTGCAAAATGCCCCTTTGGTAAATAGCAAAACAAACAGCACTAACAGACAGCAATTGAAATGTCCTTAACCACTTGCAGTGTCAGTTATATTTCCAAAGAGGTGGCTGAGGGGGGTCACTCTAAAACCCTTACAATGATGACTGAATCTTCTACTTCCAGGACTCCACACATCCTTGCTGATCTTTGCTGGCTGAAACAGGCTGGCTCTCAGTAGAAGGGAAGCTGTGACAAACAGCTATTCCTTTGTCCCAGCAGACATCTTCTCTGCCACTGAGCAGAGATTACACCGTGGAATGAATCCTGGTTCAAACTGGAACTGTCTCTGTTGAGTTTGAAGATAGATCTGTTTTTCTGGAAATGCTGCAGCTGTATATAATAACACATAAATCCATTTCTACAGATAAAGGAGGAAGGAGCAGTTAATTACTTAGCTAGTGCTAGTAAACATGTCATAAGTGAACCAAAAGGAAAAGTTGGAAAGTTTTGCCCCTATGGCTCTTATTAATCATTGGGTCACACATGTTTTTCCTTACCTGGATGTTTATCTGACCTTGTTTTCAGCTGAGTATTTCAGCATCTGTCTTGAATGTGCTGTGGATTTTGTAGAAGATGCATATTATGCACAGAGAGGAGCACTGTCTGCTCATTGCCAAGATTTCGCCCACAAAGAGGAAACATAGAGGGAGCATTTGACAAGTTTTCCCCATGGTGCCAGTATCTTTTTGCTATACACTTTTGTGTGAGATCACCTTGTGAGGAAGAGATGGAGAGAGGCAATTCTGAAAAGCAGTCAACTATGGTGTGATAATGACAGGAGAAAGAAGAGTGGGTGGAGGAGACTCACTCTTCAGACTTTAGAGGTCTCCTTTAAGGTGTGTACTACTGGTGGATAAAGAGACAAACTTGCAGTGATGTGTCTGTCAGCATTGCTTAGCAGTGAAGAAGCAAGATAGAAATTGCATGAGAGTCTATTACTGTTTCTTTCTAGGTAGGCTGTAGAAGAGAAAGAGTGCAAAGGAAGAGCTGCAGTTTACAGTCACAGTTTGGCATCTATTCCCATCCTGTCTTTACATATTTAAAATTCATTTTACTGCAAGCATATGAAGGATCACTGTCTCTGCCTTGCCACTGTGACAGCTCCTTTAAGAGGCCAAAGGAAAAAAAGTGAATAAATTACGTGTTCTGCTTTGTATCCATTTAAAAAGCTGTGTGATCTCACATACTTTAAAAATTTTTATTTTTATTAAGAGAAAAATGGAGGAGTCAGTCTATAAACTTGGACTACATTCCCGTTAACAACTTGCTCCTTTCTGATTACTAATTATCCCTGCCCTTCTCCCATCTGTTTTCATCACTGTCAATAATGAATATACCCCTTTGAGTTCCTTAGAAAGTTAGATCCTGTGAAGCTACAAACTGCAGCCCTCCAGGAGAGGTGACCATCTACATATGAAAGAGTGGAGCTTTGTGTATAAAACTAATTTTTGCTGCCTTATGAGTTTTTCTGTCTATACTGTAGCTGTGAAAGAGGCAATTTCTGGTGTTTAAACTGGGGCACAGTGGCCAAGGCTCTCCTGATTCCTGGATTTCCCACTGTTGCTGGAGGAGAGGCCACCTATCCTCAGCTCCATAACTCTGGGAAGGACACAGGGGATTAGAGATCATGTCATTTGTCAGTTTGATTCATATGGGGGTTGGAAAGAGGAAAGAATTTTTGTTCATTACCTCTTGTTCTTTTGCTCATCAATGTCTGCTGCCATCCAGCCTTGGAGCACTTTGGGGAATTTTGTTGTTGTGTGCAGTAGGAGCTCAGTAGTATTTCATTAAGACACTGATAAATGAAAAGACATATTTTACATTCTTTTTGTTTTTTAAATGACATATAAAATAATTTAATAGAATTCAAGTATTTTTAATTAATTTAATAAACAGTACAGTTTAATGCTTATAGCAGGTATAAAATGTTGGGGACTTATTGTCTTTTGAGTAGTTTTTTTTTTATTTTACATTGAATTTAGAAAAAAAGTTGTTGTTTTTGCAGTGAATGAATTTTAAGTCTTCATATTTTACAGTCATACTTTAAGGAATGGAGAAAGTTAAATCTAGCTAATGGAGTCTTTCCTTAATAAGCATTAAACAGCAGGTATGAGGTGAGTTGACTGGTAAACAATGTGTGGGTGATATTATGATTCAATAGCTTCTCTTTTTTGGCTTGATCTCATGCTTTTCTCATCTGACTCTCACTATGGGATACTTGGCAAACAGATCAACTGGTTCAGTGAGCTGCTGTGAAGGAGTTGTACCTTTGCACCAGCTGGATATGCAGCTGATGTCAGCAAAATAATACCAAACTGCTAGAAAATTTTTTTTACAATGGCAAAAATATGGTATTCAAGGCCTCTTCTATCCAAACATTTGTATGAGAAATTGGGAACCTTCCTAGAAGCTAAGAAATTACCTGTGCAATTAAATCATGAGGCTTTCCAGATTAACACTCAGGCACAAAGTGTGTGTGAGCAGCAAGTAGCTGGTAGCTCTAACAATCAGGGCATTTAGTTGTGTTCTGAAAGGGGCAAACTGGAAAATAAATATTGCCTAATATTGCTGGAAATGTAGTGCTCTCCTCTGTCCTAGAAAGAGATGGCAGATGGCTGCTATTCTTGATTCTGGGAGTGGCTGGTCACAGAGTCACAGCATCATCCATGTTGGAAAGGGATTCTTTGGAATACCTGGACCAGTCTACTTATTTCAGAGTAACTTGCACAATTTTCAAATAAGATGAGTGGAGAAAATGTGCCAAGGAAAAACACCCCATGATAAATTCATCTTCCCCATGAATTCTTAAAAAGACAATGGAGAGAAATTTCAAATTGTGACAGAATAGCTGTTCATAGTAAAATATACAATTTTATTTTATTTTATATTTTATTTTATATTTTATTTTATATTTTATTTTATTTTATTTTATTTTATTTTTTATTTTATTATTTTATTTTATTTTATTTTATTTTATTTTATTTTATTTATTTTATTTTATTTTATTTTATTATTTTCCCTGTCCTTAACTAATTTCATGACTTTCCAAGTAAATTTAACATTTACTCAGAAAGTCTTGAAGTTATGCAAGGAAAAAAATCAGTTCTTGTGAGTAAAGATGATATGTGATTCAGGCTGAACTGCTGAGTGTTGTTTAAATAATTTTTTAGGACAGGGTTAGAGAACATATAGGATACCACAGTCCAGATTTCTTCTACTCCAAATAATAATTAGCTTCTTCCCCTCTTCTACAATTGGTCAGTAATTGCAATTCATGAACCTGCCCTTCATGTTTTGAAGGAACAAGATATGTGTCCACTCCCCCCCATCCCTCCTCTGGTGTACTATCACACAGGTCAAATACCAGTCTCTGATACAGCAATTGCATGTCTGGACTGTTATGCAGACACATGTCAAAAAGCCCTAGAGCGCAATGAACCCTAGTGGGAGGAACAATCCAAATGCAAAAAGTTAATTTAAAACATGGTCAGCTTTCTGCCACAAGATAGACAGCAATTCTTCCATCAATTTATCTTAATATTTATAGAACCTCTAATACTCCCCTAGTTGATTACTTCACTGCCTCAGAAGAAGTTATAACCAAAACATTTTTTTTTTAAAGACAGAAAACATTATTGTCCCTATTTTTTAGGTAGGATAGCTAGGCACAGACAAAATGAAGAGAGCAAAGCAGTTAGAAAGAGTTAGGCATTTATAAGAAGTGATCAGGAGTCAAGCTGGATGTTTAGAAACAGTTATGTAATACCAAAATCCCATCAGGAGCCTATTGTCATTATTAAATGTCTAAATACCTCTAGAATTCTGTTGTGTAGCCACTGTGCCACTTGCCAACATACCACAAGCAGGAAGGTATCCCTGTACAGAAGGCAGATTTCATTAATTGATCTGATACCTCCACTGTAAAATAGAAACAAATTAATTTATCTGTTTTTTACTCCCTCTCAGACCCTTCTCTAAACACTTTAAATGTCACTATTTCCTCAGGAACTGAAGGTGTGCTGAACAGCATGTCCTGCACAGCAATATGATAATCTCTTTTCAATGTTTGGCAACTAGTATCTATTAATTAAGAATCCATCATTTTTACTCTGTAATTATATTTATTAAACCATAACTCATATCCTAACTATAATTAGTTCCTGCTAATTAATTTTATCAAATCCCCCTAGATTCATATCTAAAGTAAATATTGAGTAGCCCTACACTAATTATTTCAATCAACGCGGAATGCATTTCAAATGACTGTGAATAGTTTCTATTAATTAAATTTAGTATAAAATAAATGTTCAATACAATATGTTTGTTAATGTTAAGATTTTAAGATAAAAGAGAATAAAAAACCAGTGTAATGTGAAATACTCATTTGCACATTAGACCAAATTAAAAAAGACAGTTCTGTCTAAGTCAGAATTTTTAATGGGAAACCAAAAAATTTTTATATGTAAAATATATGAAGAATTATGGCTGAGTACTATAATAATTTACCTTGAAAAGCTTTTTTTCTATCTTTTAAAGTAGATGGGACTCCCTATGTTTTAAAAAAAATCTATTTTAATTTTTAAAAAATTATGAAAAATTCAACAATACTTATGTAGCTAACTTTGCAAGTAAAGAAAAAGCTGATAGTGAAATACATTTGGATGAGGTGCAATATTTTTGTCAGAATGGACTGGGGGAATTATCCTTACCTATCAGCACTGAGAGACAACCTGCTTGAGTCATAGAATCCTTGAATAATCTGATTTGGAAGGGAACTGCAAAGATCACTGCCTCCAGCTCCTGGTTCCCTTGCTATTGACAACTCAACTTGGTCTATACAGCAAATGAAATTACATTGTCAATTTGGGTTCCTTAAAGCAAAGTGATTGAAAATGAGGTGGTAACAAGAAGTCAGCACTCAGATCACAGCTATTTTGGACTCCATTGGTTGTTCTTGACCTTTAGCTGTAAGGATCCTGTAGACACTGTCTTGGATCTCCCATACACCTACAGATGTCTCAGATATCCCGAGGTATCTAAAATGGTCTTTCACTCAAGCTGCTGCAATGTGCTGAAAGTTTTCAACTGTAACCCAAGCTACTTACTGGAGTTAAAAAACTAAAGATTTTTGTCAACATTTTAATCCAAGTGAGTTTATGTCATACCTCCATTGATTCACAATGGTTAGAAAATTCCTAAAATACTCGGAAATCTACTGTTCCAGAGAGGGGCAGAGGGGGTATACATCCCTCCTAGTATTAGAAACCCATGCTGTACTTTCCATTCTTGTCTTCCCCTAAATGAAACAGACACCCTATTTTAGAGAAAAACTACAAGCCAGGAAGAATCTCATCCTTAAAGTGTTTGTTTCTTTCTGCTGTCTCTATGAGGAGCTGGGGTGACCAGCACAGACAGAACCATTTCTAATGCAGATGCCTTTGATAACATCACTCCTGCCTGTTGAGACTGCGAGGCTTTGAGCAATGCCGAGCAAACAAGACGGGGAATAACTCTAGTTTTTGTATTGGTTTTGTCAACTGTTTTGGCTTTCTGGAATTACACCCTTCATAAGATTTAGTGACTGGTGAGAAGAGCCTGTATTATTTTTGAAGGATGACAGTTTGCTGTCATGGGTGGTTACAGAAGTTGCAGCATTTGGTGGTGAA
Source organism: Brachypodius melanocephalos (assembly GCA_013398615.1). Taxonomy (NCBI): domain Eukaryota; kingdom Metazoa; phylum Chordata; class Aves; order Passeriformes; family Pycnonotidae; genus Brachypodius; species Brachypodius melanocephalos. The sequence goes on along the minus strand of VZSR01003806.1, from coordinate 14,946,448 downwards.
GGGAAAACAGATTTCAGCTCTGTATCTGCCATGGGTTAGTCTTGATTTCAACTAATGTAACACAGGTCAGTTGTGCAAAGTAGCTTCCATCTGTGGATATTTGGTTTTTAATTAACAAAGAATACAAACTAGCAGAACTGAAATCCTAATCCAAGCAAGTAATATGTGGTAATATGTTTCAGATCTATTATGTTATGCAATTTTAATCTTTTGTTAATAATTTGCAATATCACTATTTGGCACTATGACAATCATTTTGCCACAGAGATCACAACAACACTGACTTTTCTTTTTTTTTTTTTGAGTTTGTAGAGAACCACAAATATGTCTTTAATTTTAAAATCTTATTTAAACATGCATATACACACACCTAAAGGAAATTTTAAATATTATGATCTGTTTTCTATCACTGTGCATATTGGTATGAATGACTTGTTTTTCATGTGCCATTTGATGCCACTTCACCACTCCAAATATGATCCTGTGAAAGCTTTACAGATTTCTAGGATAAAGAAACCATTAGTACAATTCTTCTGATGACGTATTTTTTCGCAGACTTTAGATTTCCTGCAGCTGCTTCTGTTTTGAGCTCAGTAACATGTGGTTGTGTAAAATATTTATTTTCCAGAAAGATATACAATCTTATTTTTGATAGTATCAGCAGATGGTGAGGTAATAGTTTATTCCAGTGGTTTATCATTTATACCATATGCTTAAAATTATTGCCACATTTCCCATCTGATTTTTTCTGACTTAAATAAAGCTACATTAATTTCCTCCAGTTTTTTACCCATCTTCAGGCCTTTTGGGTTATTCAGGAAGAATCCAGATTGTCCTTCACACTTGAAGCATCCTCAGGTGTGCCTTGTTGCCTGAAACCATCTTCTGCTCCAGAAAGCAAAACTAGTCAACTCAGTATCAGTCAACAACTCTTTTTAACAGTTTCAATAGTTTATGTTTAACTTAATTGGTTTCCTCTTCTGGATCTTTTAGGTATTTGTCAATCCTTCAGTTGCTTCCATTCTCCAAAAGATCATATTTATACTCTTTCTGTTGCTTCATTCATCCATCTCAGAGATGGGTCTGTTTCTCCTACCTCTTTTTTGTTCCAATCAACCTATATTGTAAAAGTCCTAATTTCTTTCTCTTAGGACTGAATTCAATACACAATGGAAAAAAGCAAGGCTGAACAAAAATACCTGATGGATGCTGCCTGTTACTCATTCCTTTCCCTCTACCTTACTACTATATCTACCTCTTTATTTGCAATTTTCCTCCCATTCATTTAGTTATGAATTCTCTGGATCTGTTTCTTTTATTTGTTAATTGAAGAATTTGGTCAATTTGTGACTATTAGGGAAAAAAACCCTCAACAATCAAAACCAGATTAAGCCATAATCATTTAATTTTCCTTGGCTGGTGACAAGCATTTGTAAAAGCTCAGTCTCTAGGCAGAAAACTTTCGTTTTTCTTAATGACTGATCAAAACAGTTAGGATTTCTTCAGACATTTGGTCCTTTTTCTTTCACTGATGGTAAATCTGGAAGCCCAGAGTTTCTGTCCTGAAGAAGAGGAAGTGAAGGAGGAAGATTGTGATCTGTATGAAAGGAGTGTGAAGAAATGACAGCGATCTTGCTGGCACAGCTTCTGGTCACCAGTTCTTTCACAGCCAGAGATTTTGCAGCTTTTTCATAGGCATTTTTTTTGATTAGCACTCTCATGTAAGTGCACACAGAAATTTTCCTTCTTTGCTAGCCATCCCTGACACATCACTGCTGATGCTGCCCATTCGCTGCAGCACCCTTTTACATCAGTTTAACCTTGCAAGAACGTCAAAGAATTTTGGTGAACATGCAGTCAGAAATGATTCTTAAAGTAGTCATTATTTTATTGTGTCTTCAGTGGTGGCTGATAACTTTCTTATAAAAGTATCATCAACCACTTTGAATGACTGTGGTTTGCAATGCTTTTTCCATGTCATAACATCTCCCCTTCACCAAAGGTAGCCCCATCAACTCCAATTGTCTGCATGAAACAAGCATTACTTTTCTTTGTAGGTCCAGGACAGTGTTATTTTTCTACTCTTACTGATCCATCATCTTTTTTGGCAATGAGATTGTAAAGTGTTGGCCTTATATGCTACAGAATTATTTTAAGTTATAGCAAACGATTAGCAAAAGTATCACTGGTGAGGGAGGGAAGCCTATTGAATGTCATTTCACATGTACAGCACAGATTCTGGAATTCCCCCTGGTTTGACATACTTGGGAAAACTACCAGAATGATATTGAATTTTACACAGATCCTCATATTGTCTAAGACTTGAGAAATGAGTGGGCTGTGCTAAAGATATGTGCAGAAAAGTGCTGAATTTGCATGGATGGTATCTGCATATTTCCAAGGAGGGTGATGCTGATAGTGTTCAGGAATAATTCAAAAGTACTTCTGTATTTCAGAAATGTGTTCACATCGCCCTCTCCACCTATGGGTAAATGCAGGTATGGATGTTTTTGTTGCAGGACCATTTCAAGTTATGGTGAACTGGATGCTTTCCTTCTTTCTTTCTTTAAGGAAATTAGATTTTTGGGATGGTAAGAAGAACCATGCCTGAAGGCTGAAGGTCCAGAGTTCTGCTTGCTGATGGCTGAAGATTGCACTGGGAAAATTTATTGCTTGAAGAATTGTCCATTGTTTTTGGCAGCCTTATGGGTTACATATACATTGGAATGTCACAGAAAAACTGAACACGTCTATTCCATGTCCTCTCACTACATCAGAGACAGAATTTCAACAGTGTGTTACTATTTGAACAGATGTGGTATAATCCATTACTCCTCTTTTCAAAAGGAGAAAAAAACCAGTATTAGTTAACACATGGCACAGAAGCTCTGACTAATATTATATTTAGCTTGCTGCTTGTATCTTAATTATGATTACTGTTCAGCACATTTCCTTAACAATCCTTGGGTCATCAGATATGCAACACAGCCCTTCTCGTAGCAGCTGCCCGTAACACAGGAAGTTCCATCTCCTTCTGTATTCCTACCTTTTAAAAAATAATGGGGCTGAAATAAGTAAAAAGGATTAGTGAAGCATTTCCTGCCTGACAGTGAGCCTCTTCCTGACCTACTGCTCACAGGCTTGTTTGCATCCTTGTCCCTCCTGATGCTCTGCTCACGGTAGTGTGCATACTGCGCAGATGTTTCTGTCATGCTATTACATGGCTATTTTCAACCTGTTTCTTGGAACAGATGTTCCCACATTGTGCTCTCCCTCCTTTCTCTGCTGAAACACTGTCTGTATAAACAGCAGTGCACATTTTTGTCATCTTGGTTTGTGGGGAGAATGAAAATCAAAACTAGTGACAGCGTCTCCCTTTCCAGGCTGCTCTGTAACAGGGCACGTTAGCCTGGTCTTCTTTTAGTCTTTCTCTCTCTAAGATACTTGAACTTCTGATTTGTCTGATTTAGACCCATTTTATGCATTTCATGGGACAGTATTCATGGGAAGTGCCATGCATTTTGCCATGTAAAACCTATCTACTTCAATGTGCTGTCTAGTGGTTGTTCCTTCTCTTTAACCACAAATGGCAGGGTAATTTCAACAGTATGTATTCTGGGATTTAATCTAAAAAGAGAAACATCACAGTAATAAAATCTCATCTCCTGCCATCTGTCTCTTGCATATTTCTTTACAGTCCAAGTGCATTATATTTGAGCCCAAATGCTTCAGCGTTGGCAGCAGTGGCTGGTTATGGTAAGAAATCCCCCATGAGTTGAAATGCAGAAAGAAGTTGACATATGGACAAAATACACCAGGGGTGGTAAGGGCTGGAGTTTTATTCCTAATGTGCTGGAAGTCATTAAGAAGTCACTAAACAATGGCATTGCTGCCTAATAGCGGTGTTGATGTATTTTATGCATTGCCTTAGTCCTGCAGCCCTACAACTAAGAACAAATGGGGAAAACAAGAACAAGTTGGGAAAATGTAAGGAAGGAAGGGAAAGAAAACCAAGCCTCAAAGTGGATTATGTTCCAGATCCTCCGGAGAACAATTAATTAGGAGCGGACACAGACAAATTGATTTTCTTTCACTGAGGAGGGATAGAGGACATTCACTTTCAAATCAGGCTTGTTGTTCCTGAAATGGTGACAGTGAGCAATGTATCACTTAGAAATGACATGACTGTACTTTCCATCTTGCTCGTTTATTTAGAAGCTATTGCTTTTCCCTGTTGGGATATATGCTTTTTAACATGTAAAGAGGTTTAGAAACTGCAGATTGGTCAGTCTTTGGTCATATCAAGTCTTAGAATATCCCAACATCCCAACATATGATGCAGCTGCTAGGAATAATTAAAATTATAAATTCAACACACACAAATTACTCAGCTAAATAATATCTGTATTATTTTCACATGATCTATCAAGAATGAACATACTGATCCTAGTATTTAAAGCGTTTTTTCACTAAAAGCAAGCTGATTGTTGATATAAAAAAAGGCAATACAGCAGACCAGCAGTGGACTTTCTGCTGCCAAATAGTGAACTTGTTCCAATCAAGAGAAAATGCACTAAAAAAAAAAAAAAGTAACAGTACTAACTAGGTATTAGTTTATCTATAAACATATATTGTGGAAATTTATAGTGTACATAAGACACAACAGGGAAGTCACAAGAGGGAGGACTTGTTTGCTCTGCTCCATATAACTGAAAGGGAGAAACATAACTATGTTGCCCAATGCTTTACCTGGTTAACATACACGAGAAAATCAGCCATCAGCCCTTAGAATGCTTAAGGCATTTCTTTATCTCTGATGGCAAGAGGATCTGAACTGCTTTGACTATTAGATATCTAAAGTGAGATGAAATAAATCACATTATAATTCTATCTTTCTTTTTGGGTGTTCAGTTGAGTGACAAACTTGGTCAGCTGGGCCAAAAATTCAGAAATTGTCAAACCACGTATGATTCATTTCTTTTAGGTTATACTTTTTAGAAGTTTAGTGTCTAAGTTTGTCTCTTAGACAGTCAGAGGAGAAAGATAAGTTTATCCAGAGGGCATGTCAGTCTATACTGATGTTAGGTGACATGAATTTTCTTTAGAAAATGAATATGAGGGCTGCAGGGACAGGGTTTTTTTTCTTAACAGAGAAGCCTAATCTTTAGATGACCAAAAATAGCTGAGATGAATCTTACCCTGTGTGGTTTCATTAATTATTGCTGGCTGCAGAGGTGATTTCTGTGGTGGTAAAATGACATGGCAGGACACTTCAGAGTCTATTTGAGAACCAGTGGGAGATGACTCGCAGTGTATAAATAGCCTCTGCAGCCATGCCAAAGTTCTTATGAGCACAGAGACCTATTGTAAAGATTGTTTTCTAGGGACTTGGCTGATTTATGGGATTCTGACAGCAGGTGCCCCTGCCCAATTGGAAGAGAACAAGAGGAAAAGAGGATTCAGCTAACTGCAGATTAAAAGGAGATTGTTCAGCTACTCTTTTTTTTTTTTTTTTTCCTCTGCTTCAAGATGCTGGCATTCCTTGTGGAGAATTTGGAAGCTGATCCATTGAGGCTGGGAAAAGTAAATCCTATCAAAAAAGAGCTTTGAGACAGTTCATGGAGGTGTTTTATCACTGTGATTGTTGCATTTGAGATAGTGCAAACACTTAACACTAAATCCTTGAAAAGAGAAGGAAGTGGGACAGGAGGGCCTGAAAAATATTATCTTAGCATTACCACTGTAGCATCTGGTTTCTGTGTTTAGATCTGCAAGGAATTGACACTTCTTGCAAGTACATTTTAAAATCAGTGAACAGTTTGGAAGATATTTTCATGCTTTTTCTGTCCATGTTTAGGAGTCCAGTGTGATTTGCAATAAACTGGTCTATGTCAGGCATTACAACTGGGCTGGCAGGTATCACACAGGACTTATGGGAAACCTTGTGCCCTCCTGGCATGAAGGAATAGCTCCATGAGCATCTGAATTAACCTTCTAGTGACCAAATCTGTTTCTAATGTTCTGCATCTATTCCAATGCTGTTATTCTCCCTCAAAAATAGCATCTGCAAACAATTAAGGCTCTTAGAATCATAGAATAGTTTGGGTGGAAAGGGAACTTGAAAGATTATTTAGCTCCAACCCCTCTGCCATGGACAGGGATCCATTTACTGCACCAGGTTCCTCTGAGCTCCACCCAACCTGGCCTTGAACACTTCCAGGGATGGGGCATCCACAGCTGGTCTGGGCAACCTGTGCCAGGGCCTCACCATCCTCACAGTGAAGAGTTTCTTCCCAACATCTAATATAAAAACTCTTTCTCTTTCAGTTTAAAACCATTAACCCTTGTCCTGTCACAGTCTGCTGTAAAAAAGTCCCTCCTTTTTATCAGCCCCTATAAGGTACTGAAAGGCTACAATGGAATCTCCTAAAAGCTTCTCTTTTCCAGGCTGAAGAACCCAGCTTTCTCACCATGTCTTCATAGGAGAGGTGCTTCATCCCTTGTGTCTGCCCTATTGTAGTAGAGCCCTCTTTTTGTGTTGGAATCACTGTAAATTGATGTGACCTCTTTTGTGCAAATAGAAAAACCCTTCTGTTGAGGGGTGCTAAGAGCTTCCTGCTCAGGGATCTCAGATCCACAAACAATTGCAGACATTGCTAAAGGCTGTTGACATGTCAAACATTCTGTTTTGAACACAAAGTGCTGTACAGCCTCTTTGGACAGCAAAACCCAGCTGGAGGCAGCAGGAGTGACCACCTGGAGCAACAAACTGTGTCAGACAGCAGAGCAGCCAAGGTAACTCAGGCTGACAGTGTGCAGGCTGTCTTTGCTTGCAAATGCACAGGTAAAGGTAACAGCACTTTAGAAGAGAAAACCAGGAGAAGGAAGTGAAAGCTGTGCTTTGTGGTTTTTGTCTCCAAAGTCTATAACTAGAACTGATGAAACCACACTTTTTTAACCTTTGGACTTTTATCTCCAGTAGGATTGAGCCATCCTCATGCTGTGCTGAACCTGAGCTGGCAATCTTGCCTGCTCACAGGGCTTGTTAATTCAACTAGAGGTCTTCAGTAACTGCTCAATTCATTGATTTTGAGTTGGAAAAGAAACACTGCTCAGTATACTCTGACATTCCCATGAAAGGAAAAAAACCCTATCTAATGCTTTGCTCTTCTGTCTTGTATGAATTAGGATTTCCTGCAGATCCTTTATGGACAGGCAAGACAATTCAGTGTCCTACCTTTATTGTCCCTGCTGGGGTAGAAGTGCAAAAGAGATCAATATAAACGAGAGAGTTTCAGATATGACCACAAAATGATTTTACAATCAATTCCGTGATAAAATGGAGCAAATTTTTTGCATGGCATTTACAAGCATAAATATGCACATTTAGAATAAACAGAGGGCTTACATTCCACACTCTCACTGAACTGACCATCTTGCAGACATTGCAAGTCTGACAGGTTCTCAAGACTTCAGATTTGCTGAGTTTTAGGAGCAGAATTTAGGAGCAGAATTCAGGAGCAGAATTTAGGAGCAGGGAGGCCAAAGGGTCCCTCTCTGCATCTGTTTTCTAAATTTGCAGTGTGCATGCACAAGACAGGCTGTGAGATCCTGCACATTCCTGGAGCTGGTGCTGCAACCAAGCTGACAGATGTCAGGAAATCCTAGAGGAAATTTAATCCAAATTCCTTGAATTCCAGTTATATAAAAATTTAGAGAGAGAAACAGGAAAGACCAAGAGTCTGTTAATACTACCTTTAATCCAAAAATTAGATTTTTCATAACCTGATTTTGAGTTTGCATAAGGTTACACTCTGTTCTACTTTAGCTTTCTTGCTGAGCAAAAAATTCAAGTACTACAGATGTGACCACATAGGTACAGTTACAATAACTATGATCTGGGAACTCTGCCTTCACAAACAAAATGCAATTTTCATATTTGTCTGTCTAGGAATGGTGTTAATCTGATTATAAAGTGTTAGATATTTTGAAATATTAAAAGAAAATTAACCTCTCAGAAGTTAGAAAAGGCATATTAGATTATCTAATGAAAGGATAACTTGCCTTGTTTGACCTATGCAGCACAGGGAGAGTAACACAGGGCACAGTGGAAGCAGTAACAGCAGAAACACAAATAGCAATAGCAGTAGCTGCTGGGGTGGCAGAAGGGATAGCCTCACCGACAGAAGAAGAGAAAGAAAAGCTGTTTTCTAAACCTGCAAGTGTGAGGCTATATGTTTACCTGCTTGATTTACAATTGACAAAATGTATGGATGCCAGACTATACATTTTGGAATGTGGTAAAGATGTCTGGGGGCAAACCTCCAGCGAGAGTGGATATTTTCAAGCATTGTTTTATAAATGTTACATATGTGCTTGCATGTTGGACTATGGGATCATAATATGTGCCAGGTTTATGCAGCAACTTAGTTCTTAAGAGAGAGAAAAAGCACTTTACAATTATTTTCCATACACATCGTTTCTAAAAACCAAACAAACCCATGCTTTCAGTCATATGCTATGCAGCAGACACAGAAAAATCAGATGGCTCCATTCTGAAAGCTGCTGAGTGCTCTCAGCACTCTGATATTAAAACAGCCTTGTATTTCACAAGTTTATGCTCAGAAAATGCCATCAACATGAAAATAGTCATATAATGGGCAATTAATGTTTGTCTCCTGAAGTTCCTCCTGCCTCTGTGAGAGACTCTTGTCTTCCCACACATCATCCATTTGAAGACTGGCCTCAGTGGTGTCTTCCAAAATGTCCAGTTTTGCATCCCTGACTTCCACTGATGTTAATGAGGATTACAGATGTGTCTGAAGTCAGAACAGCCTTTCAAGTGTCAGAGAGCAATGGGGCTGTTCAGCACTGCTTTTAACCTGAGCAATTCACAGCAAAGTGCTGGGAGTAAAAAGTAAAATTTTCAAGTAAAAGGAAAATTCTAGGTGATTCCCATGTTGGAAATTCTTTGGGATTTTTCAGGACTGCAGATATGATTGCCAGACTTTGGAACATTCACTCTTCAGGGTCAGACATATATGCTTGCAGCCTGGAGGAAAACCAGCTGCTTTTGTATGGCACAAACAGAGGTTTCTTTCCTTCTTCCTGGTCTTCTGGGAGAGCTGGCATCCTGAATTCCTTTCCAGTATAGTATTTGGGTAATTTTCATTCAATTCATTGTTGTTTATTGTTAAAAGATGATACAGCCCTTAAAGGAATTAGGGACCCAACAATTAGAGTTGTGGAGAAGTATAACACTGACTTAACAGTTTCACAGATATGTGTTTAATTCTGTAAGGCAAGACTATACCTTGGACAGTAAAGGTCATATTAATCATAAAAAATGTTGGATCTCTACAGCTCAGATATTTAGATCTGAGATAATAATCTAGGTTCTCTTTCTTGTGCCTTTGAAGAAACAAGCACTTCTTTGCTGAAATTCATCTCATCTCAAGGTGGACCTCTACAAAGCCCAGATGACTCATGCTATAGAAATGCTAATTTCTTGCCACTGGCTACAAAAGGAACCTGGGCCATGTGAAAGTTGAGAGGGTTTCCATCCATACCCTGAAAGTCTTTTAGGACTATATGAAATAGGCATTTTTATTTCGGTGGAATGCTGTGGCACAAAGAGGTCCAGTAATTTCTAGAGAGTGAGTAGGAGCAGTTCCATAAGTGATGTGCTCAGAGATTTACCTAGTACAAACCTCACCAGGACTGGAGTATAGCTCTGGTTTGGTACTCTGAGAAAAGGCCTCAATCAGTTGATGAAACATATTTTTCTTGTACTACTTGAGATGCCTTAGGATATCCAAGAGATGCAAACACAGCTGATGCAGGATGAGAGTGGTCTCTTGACTGCCTGTGATGGCAGCTGGAGGCCAAGGAAGATACCCTAGGATGTCTTAAGTGGCAAAAAATATCAGACAGCTATTCATTTGAGACTATTCTATAGTCATTAATTTAAGCAAGGATTAATCTCACCTGTTTTCAATTAACTTTTTCTCTAAGTGCTGCTGATTACCTGGACCAGGTTGCTTTTAAAGGGAGTTTAAAAATGCATGTGAAACACATGTGCACATGTAAGATGGGTTTTACATGTGCATGTGAGATTATGAAATTAGGTTGAATAAGTCTGGAATTTGTGGGATGATTCCTTTGCCTTAACTTTAATGTCTATTGCCATTTGTGATGCTCTAGGATAGCGTGCCTGGACTCTAAGTTCCTGTCAGAAGGGTCCCACGTCTTTTGAAACTCCTCCTCCTGCAGTATGTTATGTCTTAGATGCCTGTGGATATCACAAATAGTGCCAGATATTTATAAAAACGAGTCAAGTCACATATATTTAGCTGGAGATGAATCCTGCCCTGTTCTCTACTTTAAAAGGGATATTGAAAATTTGGAGAGATGGCAGAAACAGCTAACTAACCATTCCTGAATTAGAAAATATACCGAAGAATTTTTTTTCCCGATTTATTTAGTTTATGAGAACCATGACCAAAGATGGATGTAATTACAGAGTAGAAATATTTTCAATAGATATAAAGTACCCTGTACTTCAAAGTAACTTTAAAAATGGAAGAATGAGCAAGGTGAAAGCAAAGAATTCACAATTTCAATTTAGATGTTAGGTGGTAGATCTCTCTTATTAACTAATGAGAAAAATCACCAAGAGAGTTGATGAAGTCTATGCTCCTTGAAGTCTTCAAATTAAGACAGGATACTTTTCTGAAGTTATAATTTGCCAAAAGCAGGATTGTAAATCCAGTACAAGGGTGACTGAGGGAAGTTAGCTGGCGTGTGGTAGGCTGGAGAATAGAATCAATGGCCTCTGATCTCTTCTGGAACTCAGCACCACAAAATGTGCCAAAATAAGAAGAGTATGACATAAATTCAGCTGTATTCACTGCAAATCAATTATTTTTTTCTCACCAGAAAATGGCAAGTAGGATTGACTTGGATAATCTTTAAATCACTTCCCTCCTCCCTCTTTCCATTAATTATGAGGAAATTACAGAATTCTCAAAGGTGTTTGTTGTTTGCAGATATTTGAGTACTACACAATCACATCTGTATTTGTTGTTAACATTCTTTCAAACCCTTCTTGTTGCCTTCTGTACCTTTTTCTTTGTTTATTCACCTGTTGCACATTATCCAGCTCAGACTTGTGACTCTCTGGATAAATACTGCCTTCATGCTAGTTCTTTATGTCTAATGCAGTGAGGAATTGATTTTTTTTCTTTCTTTCTTTTTTTTGGTAACTGAACTTTCATTAATAATAGTAATTCAATTCTTTTCTTTCAAAGTAATTCTTCAGCAAATTGGAGAGTGAGTATGAAGATTATTCACAAACAATTGATTGATGATGGAATCCTCTCTGTGTCATTCAGCTGTGTTAATGAGTGCAGAAAGAGAACCTCCATTAGCAGATGAAATATGCAGCTTTGTCTCTGTTCTCAGACTGTTAATTTCTTATTCAGTGATGCTAGTGGGAAATTATGTTACATCCTCCTGAAATGTTTATCGTACTCACAAGATTTTTTTATTTAGGTGCCTCAGCCTGCATTCATCACAACAGCAGCATAAGAAACTGCAAGATCCCCCATATGTGTGGTATTAAGGGTGAATTCATGTTGCCTTTTTGGTACCATCATTTATTCTCATACAGGTGCTCACTTCTCACTTTGCTTTGTGCTGAGGTGCAGTGGCTGGTTGCCTTCTTAAAGAAACCCAAATATGAGTTTAGGTGTTTGCCCTGAAGATGGTAAAAAGATCTGTCTCGAAAATTCTATGGTATTTATACCCCTGAAGGTATCGTCAGGCTTCATGTGAGATTTTCAGGAACATCAAGGGTTCTGGATCCAATGAAATTAAAATGGAACATGAAATCTGCTCTCTAGGGACAGAATGAACAATTTCCTCATTTATCTTTTACAGATGCCCCTGTAGTATTTAAGCACTCTGAAAATGTTAACTGTTCTTGATATTCCTATGGGGGAAGAGATGGTACTATTCTTATTCTACTGCCAGTCAGGAAGATGCAGCACTGAATAAATTTTTGAAACCCATTAAAAAAAGTCCCAATTGATTTATTTTCAAGAAATTTTGCATTTTACTGTTTCATTTAAGAAAAATGAATCCTATCATCCTTAACTTTTGAGTGATCAGTTCTGCAATGGCACTTTGTCACCTTGTTCAGGAGATATTTGCTTTTAAACTACAACCCAGCAACAACTAGACCTCTTCCCACATTCCTAGTCTGTGTTTTATGTCTTGTTGCCCTGGCCAGTTTCATATTTTTCTCTTTCAACTCAACTTCAATCTCTCTTTATCCTTTCTTTTACTTTTATATCACATTCTCTGGTCTTGTATGTTATCTCCACTGTTGCTATATCTGTCTTCCTCTTATCAAGGCTGAATCCTCTAATCATAGTGTCCCCAGACTGATTCTTTGTCTCAGTCTACTTTCTTTGCCTTATTGTACTTTTGCCATTTTGCTGCTGTCCTTAGTGTTTTCTAGTTTGTGCAGCTGACGAATCATTGAGGACTCATAAGACACAATAACCCTGCAGCCATTTCCTCTGGATGACTTTAGAGGGAAAATTGCCATAATTTCAGTGAATCTTTCACTCCCTCAATGTGCACAGAGCCATCAGAGTTATTTGTAGGGAAGCTTCAGTACGTCTGTGGTGAACACTCATTTTCTCCCCCCAGGCTGATTGCTGACTTGTGGATTTCTCTTTTGGTGGTAGAAGATGCAGTTCTATTCTCACAATCACTGCAAAAAGAATAAGTGCTGGATGGAAAACATTAGACTAGCAGAGTGGTTTTTTTTTTTTTTTTTTTAATAACTAAGAAGGTCAAAAACTTTTTTTGCAGATAAGCAAAAATGCATATCTTGCATCTACTTTTATTCTGGCTTAATTCCAGAGAAACTAAATACATTAATTTCATTTAAAGTAGTGAAATTTTGGCAACTAAATATATTCACTTTATTTAAACTAGTTAAATTTTGGCAAGGTTTTCAGCTAGATTCTGTAAACAAAATCTTAAATGGACACTGCTGAGGAACCTTACCAATAGTCATTTTCATCAGTCCTGTCTATAATTTGATGTGTGCAGAAATTGTGCATTACTTGCACCTAAATTTGTAAGGCTCTTTGGAGATGGTAGCCATAACCTGTATCTTGCATTTAACATAGTGGGAAATATTCTGACTGAAACATTTTCGCAGATCTCTAATATAAAAGAGGTTGAACAGTTTAAAATGAAAAAAAAAAAAATCTGCAAGTGTAAGAAAACATTACATGTCCCTACCCACTTTGCATCAGATGTGGATCAAAATGACTTGTTCTGATCACAATACAGGGAAATTAAAAATCCACATGCTCTCTGCTTCAGACCTACTTGCCCAGTTGTGCTGTGCAGAATGGATTGTTAGAGGCATGTTTTAAATCCCTTGAAAGCAAGGGATTCTTTGTTAAGGAAACTGATATGCCTGGTATCATTAGTAAGTCCTTTTACACTTAGTGTGCTACAAATTTCACCATCTGCTTTGCCTCAGCTGAATAGGCAGCATTTCTGATACCTGGGAACTTTTCCTGTGAGTCCATACAATTAGGTAAGAATATGGTTGCTGTGTCACACATTTAATGTGGGTCCTATGTAGCCGTTTGTTTTGTTCTTAAGGTAATCTAAAAGTGAAATCTCCTTCACAATGGGTGTGAAAGATACGTATTACATCAGATTTGCCAGAACCAAATCTAAATTTAGTAAAAAAATCCCTATAAAATGAAACTAAAGATTCCATGTGCAACTGTATTGCATTGTTTTTGCACGCACAAAGTTTACACCTGAATCTTTCAATGTAATAAAAGTAATAGAAAATAATAGAAAAGAGTGACCATGAGCTAATGGCTAGCTGAGAGTCTTCTCCCTGCTTCAGGAGCATCTAGTCTCACTCCTTTTGCGTACACAGCATTCAAACATCCATAGGTGTCTGAAATAAGCTGTAAGGTGTAGAAACCCATTTTCAGGAGCCAGTGTGAGGCCAGTGTCTGCCATTAAACTTGACACCATTAAACTCGGGGGCTCAGGTTGAAGCCAAAGCACCAGCATGCCAATAGCCACATGTGGCTCCTGATTTTTTTTTTAAGCCAGTAGCTCTGAGTCTTATACCTGGAGATGATAGTGACAAAACAGGTACACAAGAAGAGCTAAATGTTTCTGGAAGGTAGCTGGAGGTCAGGGCACCAAAAAAGATTTCCAAAAAGTCTTCAACTCTTTTGAGTGTGTTGATCCAACCTATTCCTTATGCTCTGAGTGGTGCATCTGTCAATCCATGTCTCCCCCTTTAGAGACAAGGATGTTGTGTGGGACAGTGGACAACTGCAACCATTCCCAATGTCCTGTGGTGTCTCTAGCTCTCTCCAGAAGACATGTGTTTCATGTAGATACTGTGCAGTATATATGCCAGCCCCAAATGTCTTTCAGGTATCCGAGAGTCCCTAAAAAGCTGTTAGATGATCCTGCCAAATATTTTAAATAGAAATAAAACACAGAGAAAGTGAATACAGTTATTTCTTGATATGTTTTTTCTCTTCTTTTCTTCAAGAATTAGGATGAACCCCACCAGTAACTGGCTACCAAAAGAAGGTGTTAATTCAAAGTGTGATTTATAAATATTCTATATTTTTCAATATATTTATGATGATGTTTGTAGAAAGAATAGTCCGTAAAGAAGTGGTCAGAATGCCACAGTGTATCTCACAAATAAAGATTCCAGGAAAGGGACTGATTTCACCTTCAACACTTTCAGATATATCTGGACCTCATACTTTCGTCAGTGTTACTGCACTAGCCACAGTAGGGATGTCTGTAAAATTTTAGTCTTTTGCTCTTAGACAGAGAATGCTGTTTCAGCTGAGGTGAGTGAAAGAGGCACAGTATCAGGCCACTTGTTCCCAAAAGATATTATGGAAAGAATAACCAACAGATTTCTCTTCATCCTTCAGCAGTCCCTGTATCATCCTTGGGTATGCTGGAACATGAGCAATACTGTGGGAAGACTAATTGTGTCTGCACAGATTTTATTTGGCTTTTTATTTGCTCTATAAATTGCTTCTTACTTTTATTGGCATTCCTTGTTTTTTCCCACCCCACTCTTACTCCCTTCATTTGGCCTGGTGGCATCACACACTGCAAACACAGAGTAAGGAAATAAAAAGGACTGCTACACTCATCATGCCTTCAGGAAGCTTAAGGGAGGACATAGAGCATTCACATTCACAGCAAGAAGGCAAGGAAAATGTGAGTAAAATGTTTACACCAGATGACAGTTTCCTGAAATAGTTATGTCCTGTGCTGACTGAAAAGGGGCCACAGACAAGCATCCTTGCTATTCCTCTGGCTGCTGTGGGAACAGGTATTTGCATGTTCACCTTCAGGATGGGCAAACACATCACACTCTGTGAGTCACTCCTTGCAGTGTCCCCCATGGAGCTCTTGTTTTGCAAAAAAACAGGTTTGTTTTTCCTGCAAGTCAAAATGTATTACAAATGAATAATAGGAAGAAAGAAACAAACCCAACAACAGTAACAACAGCTGAAAAAACCCAAACCAAAACATTCATCTCTTTGTATTTTTAGTTCAGCCAAACTGGAGACTCATCAGATAAATTATAACTTTTTCCCTCAAAAGGTTTGATCTTGCAGACTTCTTTTACGAAGCCTTTTCCATTATCCCCTTCTCCAACAGCTGGCATCTCATTCTACTTTTAACAGTTCCAATTAGGGTAATCACTCAAAAACTGTCATAGAAAAAGGCACACTGAAAACAACTGCTTTATCTCTTTCAGGTATTTCTTCTTTTGCATAAATAGTTAAGCAATTTAATTTTGCCTGAGTGCTTTCTCAAAGGAGAGTTCTGTTGAATGAGGACAACCATAAATCAATATAACCCTGCTTTTTTTTTTTTTTTTTTGGTAGCCTCTTCTTTTCATGCTCACAATAATGATATAGCTGAATTATGTTAACAGTGATTTTTGTTATTATAGTCCTCTCTAAAGCATCTGTTGGCATGGTAGATGGTCATTCTATGAAGTTAAAAATAAGTCAGCAATGTCTTGTGGATTCCTCTCTTCTCTCTCTTACTGTCTCCAGTTCATCACTATCTGCTGTTGAGATAACACTGGATGTACCAAGTGATGTGTTGAGTAACTTATTACATATTTATTAAAAAAACCCCAAAAAAGCAAACAACAACAACAAAAAAACAAAAACAAAAAACCACCACCACCACCAACAAAACAACACCAAAAATCTCCCAAAACATCAAGAAAGGAAATAATTATAATGCTGTATTGTGCTCTGCAAATACAAAAGCTGGGTTCTGGGCATATAAATGCCATTGTAGTGGCCCTTCCTGGGAGAAGACATGGTTATTGAGTCATATGTAAAATTAAATGTGAGCTTCTCCAACCAAAATTTATTGTGTGAGAAGCAGCATGAGAGCCTGGCCAAAATGTTTAAGTCTCCTGTATCATGAAAATGTTAATTCAGAAGTGAATCTGTAAAAAGACCATTATTGGCTGCACAGAACATACCAGGAGACAAAGATTCCAGAAATCTAGACATCAACGAGCACAAGCGATGAATATTTTTTTTCCGATAGATTAAGGAGTTAAAAAGAAGGAACATGTTTTATCTAGGTCCAGCAAGCTGAGATGAAATGCTTCCATCCATTAGTAGTGATATTATTTAATAAAACTGATTTTACACGATAGGATGGGACCATAACTGATTTATTCTATACCCTTTAGCCCAAAGATTCATTACTTTTTGCATTTTTATAGAACCTTGTGATTTAGCTCTGTGTATCACCACAAACCTGATGATAAACTAAAATAAGTGTGGATGGCACATGTAGACACCACATATTACAATTCTGTTCTGTTGTGGTTTGAAAGAAAAACAAGTGAGAGGCTCCAAGTCAGAAATACAATTTAATAAGAGGAAAGAAAAAAAAGGTAAAATAAAATAAAATAAATGCAATAATACCAAAAGACCACTGACGAGGTCAGAATACAACCCGAGCAGAGTGATAGAAACAGTCCAGATGAGGTGGTCTTCCTGAAGAAGTGATCCCGTAGAAAAGATCTGGTAGCTCTGGTCCTCTGGAAAGCCAGCGGGCAAAGGCTGCTGTGTTGTCTAAAATCCCAGATTATATCCAGATGAGAATGCTTGGCTCCCCCCCCTGGACGGAGTATCTCACAATGGGAGCATGAATCACACTGAAGGGTCCTGCATATCGCACATTAACACCCGGAGGGAGTTATCTACAGTCGTTAACAGAAGATAAGGAGAGGGCTGTGTTTGATAAGCCATTAACAGACAATTGCCCAGAGGGAGGGGGCCTGGAAAAACACTGCTCCAACAATTGGATTCAATGATTCATGAAGATGGTGATAGAATACTTTGTGCTAATCCTATACTACAATCCAGGACATGTTCTCAGAAACAGGCTTTGCTATGCTTGAGCAAATCCTGGAAATACAGGCCAGACAATCTCACCTCCACACCCAGCCGGATCATGGAGCCAGGATCATGGAACACATCCTCCTGGTAACCTTGCTAAGGCACCTGTGAAATAAGGCAGCGACTGAGGCCCCAACAGGGCCTCACTGAGGACAAGTCGTGCCTGATCATATGGTGGCCTTCTGTGAGGGGATTACAGTGCTGATGGACAAGGAAAGAACTTGACACCACGTACCTGAACTTGTGCAAAGCATTTGACACTGTCCCACACAAGATCCTTGTCTCTAAGCTGAAGAAAGTCAGATTTTACAGACAGACCACATGGTGAGTGAGGAATTGGCTGGATGGTGGCACCCAAAGGGTTGTGGTCAGCAGCTCAATGTCCAAGTGGGGCCCAGTGAGGACGGTCATCCCCAGGGGTCTGTAGTGGGACCGGTGCTGTTCAACATCCTTGTCAGTGACATGGAGAGAGGGATTGAGGCAGGTTTGCTGTGGCACTGATCTGTGTGGTGCAGGTGACACGCTGTGGGGAAGGGATGCCATCCTGAGGAGCCGGGACAGGCTGGAGAGGTGGGACTGTGGGAACCTCAGGGAGTTCAGCAAGGCCAAGTGCAAGATCCTGCACCTGGGTCAGGGCGATCCCAAGCACAGGTACAAGCTGGGAAGTGAATGGATTGAGAGCAGCTCTAAGGAGAAGGATTTGGGTGTTGATGGTCAACATGACCTGGCAATGTCTACCTGCAGCCCAGAAAGCCATCTGTGTCCTGGGCTGCATCAAAAGCTGTGTGGCCAACAGGTTGAGGGAGAGGATTCTGCTCCTCTGCTCTGCTCTCATGAGACTTCCCCTGGAATGCTGCATCCAGCTCTGGAGCCCACAACCCAAGAAGGAGATAGACATCTTCTATCATGTGATAGAGTGTCCAAAGCAGGTCATGAAGATGATAATAGGGCCAGAGTATTTCTCCTATGAAGACAGGCTGAGAGAATTTGGGCTGTTCAGCCTTGAAAAGAGAATTTGAGCAACCTGGTCAGATTGAAGCTGTCTGTATGCATGGCAAAGGAGTTGAACTAAATACTGTCCCTTCCAACCCAAACAGTTCTATGATTCTGTGATCCCTTGATTCTGTGATTTACCATTCCCGATATATTTGCGCATAACCTGTTTCTGAAAACCTCCACCAATATAAAGGACTGAAATGAATATTCAAGTCAAACCCTCCCAGAAGGCTGAAGTACATTTTTAGAGTTCACCATTATTAAACAGCTTTGTCTCAGATCCCACAGCTAAAGAGCTCTTGCTAACAGGTTTGCCACTTGCCAATCAGTCAGCAGATTGAAATTAGTGTCAGAGGAGCAGCAGACAGAAGGGGGTCACACAGCTCTCCTCCCCTGCTCTGCCAGTTATAAACACATAAACTTTCCTATTTCAGAACATTTAACAGGATTTTAAGAGACTGTTGCTGACACATATAGCTGGTGCTTCATTCTCACCACATCTGGGAGAGATGATGTGTCAGAAAAATATGGAAGAGTAAGGGGAATTTCGGAGTATTATGAGTAGTCACTGTCCTAATTTATGTCTTATTTTGCCCTTGTGCTCATTTCAAACCCTCCCCTTCTAATAAAAACATGCACAAATTAGACATTATAAAGTCAAATGAGTCCTTTTAATGCTGCTTTGTGACAAACACTCTGAACCATGGCTGTATGGCAATTCTAAAGGTTTACAGAAAAAGTTCTCTAGGGATGCAAAAGCATTGTAGCAGTTATCCATATGCTGTGTAAACTTTTCGGGTCCCATAGAGCACTACAGCTCCAAAAGTACCCATCAGTAATTGAACAATGGGCAGAGAAGAAACTATCAGTAGAAAACAAATCATCTTTTTTTTAAATTTCATTTAGAATTTTGGGAAATATGGAAAGAAAAATCAGTCATAATAAATGGACCTTAAAAAGAGCAATGATTGAAGTCTCTGTGGTTCCAATATTTGAGATTAATAAATTATAATAAATTCTGATTTTTTTGTTAGACTCTCCTACCTCTCTCCACAGACAGAGAAAAAGGTTCTTTCTACAGCAATATGCAGCAGCACAGGCATTGCTAAGTCAATCACAGGTTCTCCAATTACTAGAACCTGTCAAGTCTAGCAGACATCAGTTGATGCTTGAAGACATTAGTGCTGTTTTTTTATATCACTGCTCACTAGACTTGTATAATTTGGTTATGCTAAAGAGTGGAATCTGCATTTTTTTTCCTGAGTACAATAGAGCAACAGTACTAATAGAATTCATGAACAAGCTTCTCATTGTTGTGAACATAAAAAATTTATATACACCTTACAGGCCGACCTGAGAGGGTATAATTAAAAAGGGCAATTTTTACCTGGAATATTTGATGAGTTTTATTCAGGTTAAGA
This sequence comes from Brachypodius melanocephalos, assembly GCA_013398615.1. Classification (NCBI taxonomy): domain Eukaryota; kingdom Metazoa; phylum Chordata; class Aves; order Passeriformes; family Pycnonotidae; genus Brachypodius; species Brachypodius melanocephalos. The sequence goes on along the minus strand of VZSR01003806.1, from coordinate 14,926,494 downwards.
TTCTTACTCACAAAGCAGTCTTTTGAATAGGTGTGTGTTGCTGGGTCAATTCAAATGTTACAACAATCATACATAAGGCCAAACAAATGAACAAATTCAACTAGCCCAGAAAAGGTACTAGAAAAGCAAGGCAATACAATGAGAAGACATTATATAATCTGACATATCTGGACTGCCTTGATCTTATGCCTTGATACATCGAAATAACAATGGGGAAAGAGATCTGTTGAACCAGGTAGCCCATAAGCTAATGCCCACAAATGTGCAGTGCTCAGAAAGTCATCTGGGGACAGCCACACCCTGCCTGCTTTGCTCTAAATAAATCTGCACCTAGTTCAACTCCTAATGGCGGAGTCCTGCTGAGATCAAGGATATATTGATCAGGCATCTTGGTGACAAATAGAAATTTCAGAAGCTGGATTCTTGCCTATCCTGTGGAGTCTTTGAGAAAAACAACAGGGAAAGAACACACAGAAGCCTTGGTTATGATCTCCATGAATTATCTGAAAGTGTTTATTTCCATCATTCTTCAAAATAATGAACAGCATTAGTATGAAAACCCATAAAGCAAGAACCCACATGAAAGCAAACAACTGCCCAAAACTCCCCTGCTCAAAAAATTAGAGAAAAAATACTTCTGTATATACACAGCATATGTTAAAATACTCAGGTATTTTAATAGGAAACAGACAAAGAATTATTTTAAGTTCTTATCCCAGGACCTTGTTTTTACCATGTTCAAAGTCTGAAACAATATCCACAAAAATTCTCATCTGCAGAAACTACTATCATATACCCAGCCTGAACCAAAACCACTGTCATACATCCCATGCACAAGGTCAGCGACCACATTCAAGTGCAAAAGCAGTCTTGGGACCTTTGCAAACCATCTGCCTTTAATTTGAAAAGACATGGTTTACACCTCCACCCAAATATCTGCTTTCCTGTTCACAGCTTGTGAACATTGTTCTTTCTGCAGTTTTTCATATTCTGGCTTGGCACACAGGTGTTGACATCACTGTTCTATACTGCCTGAAGATCATATTCACCAAACATCCTCACACTGAGGGGCAAGAACAATCCATGAGCATTAAAACAACCTCCCTTTCAACACCACTGAGGACTGTGGGATGGTTATGGTGGTTTATGAGCAAATCAAGCACCAGATTCACTCCTACATAAGCATATACAAGCATATACATGTTATATTCTGATTTTCAGTGACTATTTCCATAGAAATAATTGATGTTGCTCTTGTACATGATGGAAGGGTTTGTCTTCATTGGAATGTATGCTGTAGAATTTCAAGGAATTGCTAAACCCTTTCAGCCTTGAAAAAAAATCATACAATACCGTCTACAACTTCACTAGCTCACAGATGTAAACATGAGACTTGTGAAGTACTGAGATATTAAACTTCAAGCCCTGAGGTTAACTTAGGACAGAAAGTACAATAAATATGCTTTTCTATGCCCTCCTTTCAGAAGAGGAAAATAATAGATATACTGCAAATAGTTCAAGCTACTAAAAAAAATAAAGGCAAATAACAGTACAAGTATTTTTTTCTTCAGCTAGTTTCAAACAAGAAAGGTTATTACAAAGAAGATAGGCAGAAGTAGCCTTTCTAATACCACATTATTATTTTGCAGAGTTTGCCCCTTCAAACCACTCTAGACTGGCTGTCAGTTATCTGAGGAATAAAAAGGATAAATTTATTAGCAATATCATATGAAGTACAATTGGTCTCCTCAAAGAGGCTTTCCAGTTTTTGGTAGGACCTTGGACACATCATCCTTCATCTTTCTGTGATGTGTTTTAATTACATAAAAAAACCAGATGCATATGTGAAATTTATTGCATATGTTTAAGAGTGTCTTGAGATTGGTGAATTGTAAATAAATATAGTGTGATGAATTAAAATTCTCTGAAATTAACATAATTACTTTATACATATGGTTAAGAACCTTCACCACCACTACAGTATACTCCCTCCCAAAATTAACTCAAATTCTTCAGAAAACACAACCCATTTGCAAATAAACTAAAAATATTCAATAGTCCTTGAAAAGAAAGACTGGGATTTGCCTGGTGTTTCAAAAAATTTGTCTCCACATGTGCTTGTCATCTCCCTTCAGAGAACCTATACAAGATATAATGGAAACAGTATTGAGGGTGATGAAAATGCCAGAGCATCTGTCAGTGGATCACCTTATGACAGCAAGCGATAAGCCTCCTAATGCTGAAGTGATGAATGTGCCTGAATGTGGATGCTATGCTTGTGTGAGACAGCTGAAAAACACAAATATGAACAACTAGACATGAGGACATGCCTCTGGGGAGACCCCACTGGTTTTTGTAGTACTTGACTGATTCTAGAAAGCAGGACATTTTTACCATCAAGAAAGATAAGTGTGTCTTATCAACACAGCTCCATGGCTCAGAAGAGGAGCAGCTGGGGTGCAGGGAAGCATCAATCCTATCTAAGTATCAAATGTGACCTTTTATATATGTTCTTCTTGCAAATGATCTTTCATTTCTGTACCTTCAAAGTTTTCATAATGCATTTGGAGTGTTTTATAACTGAGCAGTAATATAAATGCAAGTTGCCATAGGGTTATTCAAACAAAAATTGCCTACACTGAAGTCAATAAAATTACCAAAGTACAGATTACTTCATTTGGAGAAAGAAAGCACAGGGCTTCTGCTTGTATTCACAAACAAAACACAGTGTACAAGTAGAGTGTGATTTACAAAGTGTGAAGGTCTAATGCAGACAAACATTTACATAGGAAACTGGAAATCTATAGAGGAGGAAATCCGTTTTTGATATATAGTGAAAGGGGGAATATTGATGGAAAACAAGAAAATGTATTTTCCAAGCTTAGTGAGTTAAACCCATAATATATCTTCCTTCTAAATGTTTTTCAAAGCTTTGGAAGAGCTTTAAGCACTGATTTTACTAAGTTATTTCACAGGATATACACACAAAATTATGTATCAAAATTATTCAACAATTTTAATGACAATAAATATGATAAGGAAAATCCTACCAGTTGAACTCCCACAAGAATAAATATTAGTATATTGGAGATGGATGCAGAAATCTATATTACAAATGGATATAAATAAATTCATTTGTATTTCTTTGAGCAATATGTTAAAGAAGGGAGCAATCCATATTATTGACCTGACTTTAATAATTTTTGCTTTAGATTAGCCAAGTAAAACCACACATCTCAGCAACGCTTCACAATAAGCATTCTAACTTTTGCCTAAATATTCTGATCGATAGCGTCTTAAATACTAAACAAACGAACCCACCACCCGCAGTAGTCAGGTCTGAAAAGGTAACAGGCATTTTCTCAGTTTCTAATAAATGGGTAGGGTAGTATTGATGGGTTGGTCATTAGTGTGTTTGAACAGACAAAGCTTATTCTTTGTTTACTGCTGCATCTTGCAGACAAAAAGGCTACAGCAAGGAGGGGGGCCGGGTACCAGAAAGGGGCAATGCTGAGGAGGCACTTATGGAGGATTGTCTCTCCTCTCAGGTGGACAATCCTCTTATTTCTATAAGGGCCCTTTTTCAGCTAATTCAGGACAGAGCTAAACATGAGAGAAAGGAGAGAGGTGAGCCTGAGGTTGTGTCTGCACTGGTAAGTGAACAAGGTGGTTCATCCAAAGTAAAGCCATGAAAAAGGCACCTGTCTAATCAATAGAGATAATCTTCTGTTCTTCTGCCAGGAGACAAGCAAGTGGTGTTTCCATCTGTTGTAGGAGCAGCATGAGGAATGAGAGGGCAACTGTGGGAACAGCAAAGATGCATGCTGTATCTCCAGGGTCAGGGAAGGGGGACGTCATAGAGGGAAGGAGGACAAATCTCTGGAATGTCAGAGGGCCAGGACAGTGTTTGATACAGCATCTTTATCCTTTCTCAGTTTATGCTAAAGCTGCTGACAAAGCACCTCCATCATGTCAGCACACAAATCATGGCTGATATCCCGACTGTTGCTAGGACAGCTTCAGCTGTCTCCTCCAGACTGTCCATCAGATAATCTTCATGGACCTAGGGGAGAAGGTCCTTTCCTCAAATTCACATCTAGCTAAATGCATCCCTGCATGAATGTCCCCTCAGCATCTGGCACAAGCTGTATGAGCCTCACTAGCTGTGTGTTTTCCACCACATGCCTGATCTAGACCCCACCTTGGAAACCCACACTGTCTTCAGGGTAGGCAGGTGTCAGGGCAATTTCTACCTCATGTATTAGCTCAGCACTCTTAGGCAGGGCTATGCCCAAAATTTACCACTGACATACCAGTAACAGAACTACCAAAGCAGGACCAAGGTGACCTTTCTTAGTGTATAGACATGAGGGGTTGTTTTGTGCAAGTCTGATCTTGAGAGCAGACAGAGAGTAAATGGGCCTTCTTTTGCCCCATTCAGCCTGGGACCACTTTTTCTGTTCACTGCATACCATAGAGTATTGCTCAGATATCTGCAAGAGTGAAAATCCACTGTGGAAAGACTGATATTGGGATGCCAAGAGCATTTGGGGGGGAAACCTCCCAAAATTTAGAAGGAAATTCACAGGTTTAATCACCATTCTTCCCTTCTTCAATCCCAGTATTGTCCCTAAAGCATTTAGAGCTTCCCAAGTCATTCTCTGCACTCAGGGAGACAGGTTTCTCATCTGCTTGAACCACATTTTTCACCTTCTTGATACTGATACACACCAGCTGCTCAATCTCTGCTCTTGTATGCACTGAAGGCAATTAATCAAAAGTAAAATTTAAAAATCACTTCCCCTTTTTTGCTCATTATCTTAAAAAAAAGTGTCTCACTGAGAATAACTATGAACAATTTCAGCTTGAAAAGTAACCCTTTCACAAAGTTATAAGCCAATTCTGAACATGACCTTTCAAATGGAAAGCTATGCAACTTTAACCAGGCTTCATGCTGGGTACATAGAATATTTCAAAGACATTTCTTTCAGTCTAGCCCGTTTTTCCACCAGTCTGTGCCATGGTAAGTTTGGTTTCATATTTCTTTGATCCGTGCAGCAAATACTTTACATAGTTTAAAAATAGATCCATGCAGCTCCATCTATGCTCTTTAGCACTGAAAGGAAAGCGAGTTAATAACCAATGTAACAGTCTAACAGTAGTGTACTCCTTGTGATGCTCTCATTGGAACAAATTCATTCCCACTGTAGCTCCACTGACATTAACAGAGATACCAGCTGAGATGAATTTGCCACATTTTTGTAAAGTGCTTTAGAATTTGATGTCATAATTCTCGAAAGATACCCAGGAAAGATGTCTCTTTGCCTTACTCAGCGTGTGCTCATGCACGTGCCAGTTTTCCCAGCTTCTTGTGTTCCTTACATTTCTTTTCACACTGTCTCCCCACACTCTTTGAGACTCTCCTGTTGAGCAGATATAATGCACCAGATACTCTTTGAAAATAAGAGCCTTGAGGTAATTATAACTCTGTTCTTGTTTTCATATGCAAAGGCAAATTTAGCAATAGAGACCGAAAGACTTGAAACCTATTTCAAAGATCCTCATGAAAAATTGTCCATTTTGAAAATGGCTGTGTGTCCTGTTGCTCAAAACAGGTATTGTAACATAGGCTGGACTACCACACTATTTTCAAAATGTTAATTGCTAAAATAATGATGATTTCAAACAAAATTATGGTATTACAGATCAGGAAACAACTGAAGCAGGTTACAAAATTTTTGGGAACCTTCATTTGCTAGAAAGAGCTGATTTTCTGGAACTGAGTACATTTGCAGAAAAGTGGTTAGAATTAATGTCTAAAAAACATTCCCCATTCTTTCAAAATCTCCTGTTTGTGATTTCAATTCACCTTCTGGATTTTCACTTTGAGGTAAATGCAGTACTTTTAAAGTTATTAGAACTAAGTAAACAATTTCAATCAAAGTAAAGATTAAAATTTAGGGTTTTAATTTTTTTTTTATTCCTGCTTTTTCATACTGATTTAAGAAGGGAAAAAGATAAAAGCAAAACTAAGATGAATAACCTATGTTTCTACACAGATTTTTTCAAATACAGGTTAGTATTTAATCATGTTTCTGTCTGTAATTAGAAGCCACAGATTTTTGTTGACTTTCTGACTGGCTTCCATCATGTGGCTGTGGTTGCAGCATATAGAATGTCTCCTCAACTGCAAAGGTCAGTAGCTTTTGAAATGCCACTTATTGCATGTTTTGTTTATTGCTTTTTTTCCTATTAATTAGACCATTGATGTGTAGCTGTGAAAACTATTTTGAAGACATAGTGTTCCTGCTAAAGCACTAAATAATCATTTAGACTACTAGAAAGATCTCCTTTTTAGCCTCAGAGGATGGTACAGTAGTTCCCTTAAGGAACATGGCTGAAAACAGGCTATATATTTCATATACTGCAGGCCTGGAGCAAATATTTTCTGACACTATAAAATAAATCATATTTTCTTCAACAGCAAATAATAGAATTGTACAGTACATTATATCTGCAGCAGCAACAAACAATTCATCATCTCTGACCTTTCCATAATGACAACAATTTGAAGAATAGAGACTAATTTAAATTTTTATATAATGTTTAAAATTTAAGGACTAAGTCTCTTTTATACTAGATCCCTTCACACTGCTTGGGTAATAAAAAGCCTCCCTTAAGTGAACAAAAATGCAATTTTTTTTTCCAAGCTCTTACAAATCAACAGAGCAGAGGTTTCTCAGAGGGCTTGGGCATAAATGCAGCTCAGGTGGATGCACCCAAACTAATTTTTAGATGATGAAATGGTAACAAATAGTGTAGCCTGCAGGACCTGAGAACTTAAGGTTTGTACTCTGTAGCTGGCTGTGCTGTTTCAGTCACAAATCTGTGATTAAAAAATATCCTCATGCTGGCAATGGCCTCCTTTTATCCCCTCACACATAATCTACATGTTTCTTTCATTATTCCTGGGAAGGGTGGGGGACTTTCAGCTGGCAGACAAACCAACAAATTATAAGAAACTCCCTCCTTGGCATTAAACCCAAGGTGCCAATTGAAATTATACCCCTCACTGCCAGTCCTTCCTGATGCACATCACCTCTGGCCTTTCTGAAAGCTTGGGTTTGAAATGCACACTGAGGCTGGTCCTCTGAAATGGCAAATATTTTGTCTCTTTTGTGTCTAAGGTCTAGCTCTTTCCAAAGAAAACCCAGCACATTCCCTCTATCATTAACTGGCCTCATCTTTTAATGGAAAGAGCCTTCATCCTGAACAACAGCTATGACTCATGTTCTTTGCAGAAACTGTGGGTGGCGTGCACAAAAATTTGTCATGAGAGAGATTTTGAAAATATCTAGTTTCATAAACAATTGCATTCCTAATACAACCAGAAAAGATGAAGCAATGCATCTCAGGATCTCCACAGCTAAATGCAGATTCAGGATTAGCTACTGTGAGACTGGAAACATTAAAGTTGCTTCTGATACTTAGAAATTACCTGTTCAATACTGAAGTGAAAGGGCGATGACTGCCCTGCCCCTCGCTGTAAGGGCATCCAGTGCATCATCTCACCCTGCACCTCGTTTCACCCCACAAAAGAGCCACTAGTGTATAAGGGAGCAATCTGTGCTTTTTAGAACAGATTTAAAACTGTCTGATACTTTAGCTTGGTTTGAGGTCAAATGAGATGATTCCTACCATTAAAACAGAAAGAAATACTTCTGGCAGTCTGAATGAATTAATATTTTTCATGTGTCTTTTTAAGTCATCACCTCAGGATATTTTATGGATGCTCTCTACAGATGGTGATACACATGGCCCTACCTCGATTAGCTCAAATTCTTTCAAGTACTCTACACAAATAATGCCCCAAATACGTCTGATGTCTGTAGCCTTTTCTCTAATGAAAACTCAAATGCCCCTACTCCTCATTATTGTATGTGTCCTTGTGCAAAAGTTAGCTTCTTTGACTGCTATAGAAATAACCCCAGATGCTGAAGCCAAATATTTAATTGTCTTTATTGTTGCAAGAAAACAGAGATCAAACATTCAGGGAACTTTGCCGCTCAGAACATTCAAAAAAGAGAGGAAAAACTCATCCTTGATTATTGTATCTGTAAAATTATTTGGAATGTATACTATATAATTAAGACTGCTTAACAGCTTAAATTTCTTGGCTTTGCTTTTTGAGAATACTGTCTTCTGTGGACATGAGGTTACTGAAACGGTACACTAGTGAGGGAACAAAACAAAACAGATGGTGCATTAATAATGGAAGTATTAGAAAAAGGGTACTCTTCCAGATTTCAATGTATTCATTAATATATTTTAGACAATTTAATTGCTTCCTGAAGCACTAATTGAAAGAGTTTCATTTGCAAAAACCTAGTCTTGGTAATACAAACTAGGCACAATGCCACAAAGTGCTTGAATGCTATAATAAGGAATTTAATAGAGGGGTTTGGAGGTTTTAATGTGTGTATGCTTATTTCTTTTACTGAAACCTTTACAAAAGCATAGAAAACACCAGGAAAAGAAAGATTTACAAAGACAAGCCAGGTTTAAGAAGTAATGAATGTTTAGAATGTGAAGAGTATTTTTGGTTTTTAAAGTCAGCCCACATCAAGGGACTGTGAGTTGGATTTCGGGAGCAGAAGAGCCTAATGCAGTTTAATTTTATCAATATTATACACTCCTAGACTTGTCATATCTATCAGTCTAAGTCAAGGATACTTTAAGAAGATTTTCATCTGAAGATGTCTGCTTAAACTGCTTCAGTTTCTCTTCTAAATAGCAATGCGAAGGTAAGTTTTTCCTGATTTTGAACCTTCTCACTTGTTGCATATTGGAAAATTTGAGTCAAACTTTCCTGTGATCAGTCTCTTATGCGTCTCCAGGAGACTAGAGATGAAGAGCAAACAGTAAGACAGAAGAAAATAAACTAAATAAATGCACTGAAAAAAGAAGCACTGCACTCTGTCAAAGAGAATATATAAAGCAAAAGAGCAACAAACATGCAGAGAAACCTGAAAGAAAAGATCAATAATAGAGAAAAACAGAAGAGTACACAGAAGAGCACACAGCTTCTAGAGCAGCTACTTTTCAAAGTCCTGAGGGCTGGGCACAGTCAAAAAATGCAGAAAGTGGTATAAAGTAGTTTCATTTGGGGGCTGTTTTGACAGTTGCCCACAAGAAGTGTAACTCCCACTCATACCATACTTGGGTGCAATTTTAATTCCCAGTCACCAGTATCTCCAGATACTTGGATCTTATCTGTCTAGTTGGAAGGAAGCTAAATAATTCTTTAGAAGTTTCACTTTCATCAGCATCTGGAGGATGAGGACACAGTCTGGCCAAGGCCAGACATGCTGTACCTGAGCTGGATGGAGGTGTTGTAATCTGAACATCACTCTGCCCTGTGTGGGAAATAACTGCTCCAATAACTGCTCCCTTAGAGCTGCCTGATAAAATATGCTTATATCAATATCATACAAAAAAAGACATCACTGTTGATATTAGTCAGAGTGTCACTAGGTTCTCACTTACAACATTTTAATAAAGGCTAGCCAAACATGAGGCTTTTTTTCCAACAGATTCCATGGGTAACTGTTGAGGAAGTACGAGGTAGCTGAGGAAAAGATGAGAACATATTTCTCTTATCTTGACTCTTTGTTCAAAACCACATCCAAATGCAGACTCAAATGCTTCAATAGACCCTGCCCACTCATTGATAGTGCGTTAATGTAATGATATTGGTTAGCTGTAGTACTTTTCCTAATTATGTAGTTAGAAGGGAACAACTCTTTTTATGGATACTATTATATCATTGCAAAAATGCTTCATGTGATAACAGATGGCAGAACTATATAAAAAGGTAAGAGATGACCTGGACCTACACTGTGTTTCCTACTAGGTGGTATCTATCCTCTGAAATATCGTAAGATACTTGTGAAAATCTTAGAAAAATGTTTTTTGCTTAAGAAAGGAACTTCTTACATTCTAAATATTCATACATGTTTGACTATATAATAATGATGTTTGTATATATGATATAAGAAATCCTTCTAATTAAATTTATTTTTGTCCTGGAGTAGACCTCAAGATCAACAAATAAAGTTATTTGTGAATGATATTATTCTAAAGTATTGCTGAAATTGTAAATAACAAAATGGTTGTTCCATGTTGCTGAAAAAATTAAACATTTTTTATTTCCTAAGTTGAGTTGCCTGAAATCTAACCAGTGGAGTAGAAAATACCTTTTCTCTTCTCCCTTCCCTTCCCTTCCCTTCCCTTCCCTTC
>VZSR01003806.1:14879236-14901853 GCA_013398615.1 Brachypodius melanocephalos | reverse complement strand
GACCAAAAATCAGTAAAGGAAAGACTAGCAAAGGAAGCAGAATGGAAGTGATTCACCCAGTGCTGTGCATCTGGTCTTAGTCTAGCGTGGATCTGGCTGGACTTCCTTGCCTCTAATCTGATGAGCAATGGCTCGTATTTACCAGGCACCAGACTGGAATGCATTCTCTCTTTTTTTCTCCTCTCACAGATTTCCTGTTCTGGTGGGGGTTTTTTTGTTTTGTTTTGGTTGAGGTTTTGTTGTTGTTGTTGTTTGGGGTGTTGTGGTTTTCTTTGTTTGTTTTTTGTTTGTTTGTTTGTGGTTTTTTGTGTGTGTGGTTTTTTGTTTGCTTTATTTTTTTTTTAAATTTGATTTTTTGTTGTTGTTTTTCCCAGTGATTTAACCTCTTCTCTTGAAGGTTGTCTCCATTCTCTGGGCAGAGTGTGATCAGGCTTCCTGGATCATCTGGGGTAGGGATGTGGGACTAGTGCAATGTTCCCAGTCAGTTCACCACAAAGGGATAGGGAGTAAAGGCTGTGGCAGAATTCAAAAGCAAACTAAAATCCTCTGTGACTGAAAGGTCTTGCTTTTAGAGGTGCCATGAATGTTTTTGTAGTCTGCATGGGAGCTGCAGTGCAGTTTGGTGACTGGCTCATAAATTTGAATAATAACTCCGCCATGCTGCAGAGCTCCTTGTGTTTTTGTTCTCCACAAGAGCTTCATGTGAGGAAGGATGGATTCTGCCCCCAGTTATGACCATGATTACCTATGGCTTCATTACATATGCGACAGATTCCGTTCCTTATCCTAGGAGAATGAGTTCCTATAAGTATAACTATAAGCCCACAAAGATGCTGAATATTTTATGAAATTGTATTTTAGTTTGGAAGGGATCTGCTAGGAATGTATTGCTTTCTTCCTGCTGAACTCCCTGAACACTCTTAAAAAACTTGATAATGTTCCTGACAAACCTTTCAAGGCTAAGCAATTTCTTTCAAAACAGGAAATAAATTACGCATCTGAAAATTGTTCACACACTTGATCTATCCTGATCAAAACCCCCATCCCTCAAGACTGGACAGGTTTTCTTTGAGGCACTTTATACTGGGTTCAAGTTCTTGTTAATTTAAGAAAAATGCTATAGGCCAACCATTTTTTATTATTTATGACTATTTTCAAAAACTCATTTCCCCTTTCCTATCCTTCAATGAGAACACTGGTGGCATTCTGCTTTATGGAGCTCATATTGACATTTCTGCTCACTCCGTGCTCACACTGTGGGATTTAAAACTGCTGCCCGTTGCAACAGTGTTTGAACACTCATTCTTCAGGGTCCTATCCAACGAGCTGCTCCTTGCATTAATGCGAAGATTCTTTGTCTCTTTCCTTATACATTAGGAAGAGATACCTTGTAAGATTTATGAATGCAGAATATTTAACATCAGAAGTTAAATAAATTCCCTAGACATTGGGATCCTAGTGTAACATGCCCTAATATCCATGTTCTGGTATCAGCTAAGTTCATGTGAACCACAGTGTTTTATCATGTGAAGGGGTGCACTTTAAGTGCTTGCAAGTATAAAATATTAATTCTTGCTAGTGATAAGTACACAATTACAGACTATCCTGAGAATAATGAATGTGAAGAACTCCTATATTTTATATCAGTTCATCATGCAGGAGTAACTGTACGATTTGTCTAGACCAAACATGAATAAATCATTTGATTGTAAAGATAAATATAGATGTTTTTGTGAGCTATTTGTGATTAAAGCCTTACTGTGCTAAATACTGTAGAGATATAGAGTGAGTCTGTGCCCCTGACCTAAAGACAAAAGTAGAAGAAAAGCTCTGAAAAAGGAAAGCAGAAGTAATAAAGCTTGATTAAGGTTACTTAGAAGGTCAGCTACCGTGGTAAGAGTGAAACACTGTTCTTCAAGCCCAGTCTAGGCCAAATCTCTATTCAACAAACCATACTGTATTTTATTCCAAATAATTCTATGTACTTGGTGCAAGGCCTATTTCATTTTCTATAAGGTTGCTTCCTACTGTGCAGTACTGCTAAGATTACTTGTTACTTACCTGAAAAAGAAAAGAAGATATCTTTGGTGAAGTTAAAAAGCAACTGAATGTACACAAAATCTATTAGAACTCAAAGAAATCATCCAGTTTTTTAAATGGACAAATAATATTCTGGTCCTGTCATTTAGGCTTGTGAATAAAATTTCAGTTTTTCAACAAAATTATTTTATTTTCCCAATTTTATTTGTAAAAATTAAATGGTTTGAAGTCAAAATGTCATTGGGAAAATAGGATTTAGCTTAAGAAGAATTACAATAAAAAACTTTGTGGAAAAAAACAAGAAAATTTTCACAATCACAGTGGAGCTCCTTAAAAAATATTATGTGAAAATATCTTGGAAGCTCTTTTAAAGGGAATATTTTTGTTCTCTGACCAACTCAGTATCTGAAATATATTATTTTTTACCTAAACCCAATATTTTTGTTTTCTGACCAACTCAGTATCTGAAATATATTATTTATTCTTTACCTATAAGATGTCTATCCAAGATATTAACTGGGATGTAATATAATTTTTTTTTTTTTTGTACTGACTGACTACAGGCAGGTTCATTACACCTGGTAAAAAAACATCAGACAAACAACTTGAACCTAGCCTCAAACTTTTATGCAAGAATGATCATATTTTTACTTTACAAGTCTCAAGTCAAAACCTGAAATCTACACAGAACTTATCTGAGAGAAGTTTCAAAATTCTAAAAATATTCTTGGGTTTTTTTGATTTTTTTCCTCAAAATTGTGCCTAAAGCTTTTCTTTTGTAATTTTCAAATTTCTTTTAAAAGAGAAAAAAATTTCTTACATTAAATTTCTCAGGACTTCAAAGCAGTTAAGAGGATTTTAGTCTTACTTTCCAGCCTCATCACTAATAAGGTCCATTTCAAACCAGAAGTAAGATAATAGAAGAATTTCTAAGTTTCTGAAGAGATGAGTTGCTAATACTTTCTTTGCCAAGCTTAATTACAGCAGGCTCCCATCAACAATCAAGTTGGTCAGTCAGCACTGACCTCATTTTTCGTGCATCACAGAATACCCAAACTCTGAAGGGTGTTTTACAGCTGTGCATGTGGGAAGGTCAGGAGTGGATCTGGGAAGACTTTTTCATGGTAGTGGTGGCAATTCAGACCAAGAACTCTGATAAACACAATTTTGAACAATTCCATTAACATTATTAACTTTTTTGCCAGGCTATTAGACCATAGGTAACAAAGTTCTTTGTATAGGAAGATCAATCTCTGTGTTATGGTGAATGAGACAGAATAGTTTGCCCAAAATCACTTTGGAGTCAAGGGGCAGAGCCTTTGGAGGAAACATGATCTGAGACTTTCCAGGCTGTGCTGGCAGGCATTGCACAGCACTTGGCCATCTCTCCACAGCAAACCACACAGCTTACTGCAGGAACAGAAATTTGCAGGATTAGAAACATCTGAAGTGGACAAGCTGTACATTCTGTAAGGATGGGAACTGTTTGCAGTTCTAACAGGGAGAAATGGAGCCTAAAGCTGGATCCTGTCCTGTTCCCAGTTTCTAGCCTTAAAGCTGAAAGTCTTTTTTATAAGCTGTTAGATCTTGCTTGAGAATTAAATGTTGAGAGAGGGAAGCACTTCTTGAGAATGAGGGGAAAGAAAAGCAGAAACCTGGTACATTGCTGCATATCAGAAGCAAGTTTAAACTCACATGCTGTAAATAATAACAATAATAAAAGCGAACATGGTAATGTAAAAACCCAAGAAAATACTCTATAGCTGTGACAGAAGTTGTATCATGTTTGGGCTAAGACATGACTGCTCATCAGTCAGTTTCTGATTTGCCCACAATATAGAAGACCAAAACCTTCAAATCTCTTTGTTTGAGAATACTAATGTAGAAATGAATACAGCAACATTTTCTTTTCACCAAGACAGGGAAGAGAGTAATTAAAATCTATTTTCTAAATACTTGAGGATCTCCATGCAAAAGCAAATTAAATATAGTATTTTAAGTAATGTTTCATCTGTGTAGATTTAGAGAAAAAACTTAATAGAGAGAAGAGTAGTATTGGAGCAATATTCTGGTACTGCCTGTAATTCTGTAGTTTCAATCCTGGTTAATATTTTGTGCATCTTAATAATTCTCTAAATATGTGCAGACAAACCATTATCTAGAGAGCTAGAATAAATTTTGGAATTAGTATACAAGATTCAAATTACAAGCTAGTTGAGTAAAACATATAGAAAAGCTATTCCTGGGGTCCATTTTGTCCTTTTTGGAATATGTATTCCCAGACAATATTATATATTCAAATTAAAAAGCTCAGTGCTGAATCAGTCCAAGGTCATCACAGTTTGTCTGTTACAGTATCCCTCAAGTTTGATAAGAAAGCTACATTAATGAAAATGCATTAGATTGAAAAAATACAGAACACTGCTAAGTTCTTGTATTAGTGATGATAATTTTGCATTTGACGCGGAGTTAAAAAGAATTTCTCTATTTGATGGTGTATTAATATCTGTACAGACAATCCTTCAGCACATACTATAGCTGCCATTGCCTGGAGGAAAACCTAAGGACATTCTAAAGAGCACTGTGGAGGGAAGTTGTAAAGAAGTACTCAGTTTGGAGTTGTTAGGCTGAAACCAAGCAGGAAGGTTTGATGTATTGCCAGAAGGCTTTATCTTCTGAAAAAAAATTATAATCAAACACAAAGGAGAGTCTACTGCATATTTTGTTGTTCAGCAAATATGAAAAATTGTTTTCTTTTTGTTAATACATCTTTCTTTACACCCAGATTTATCCAAAACAACACATTCTGCAGATATTGTTACCAATCAAAGTCCAGGATTAATTCACTTCAATGAAAGTTTGATTCCTTTTCAAAATGGTTTTTAAGTTATGTTTGGCAGAGACATTTGAATCATAAGGAAAGGGAAAATACAAGTTAATACTACAACATTTTCCAAATTGTCCATGTGAAATCTCAGAGGTATTTTGCACAGCTCCATTAGAACAATCTGATTTAGAAGGGTAATTACTGCCCCACTTTTTATGGGGAAAATTGGGACTAAGAAATTAGTTAAAGTTATACGTAAGTATTTTAGAGTGTCTAACAGTAAATGGAATCCATTATGTCACCAAAAACTTTCCACTGAAAGTATAGGATAACACTCACGAACCCACACACTCATAAGTGCTTCTCCTGCCCCATTGAGGTTGTTTGTGAATCAGTTCTTATAATATTGATGTCTAAAGAATAGATAGCTTCGACTTTAGAACTTGCTGCAAGTTTCTCTTAAAATTAATGGAGAGTCAGTTGTTTTAAGACATGATCCACTCGATCTTACTAGGTGGCAGCTTTGGGAACGGTTAATCACAGTTCCCAAATGTCAATCTTTCTTTAGTAATGCTAAATAGAACCCGGACACATAGCTCAGAACTAAAGATATACATTTAGAAAACTCTTCCCACAATATCTGCTAGAGCATTTCCCAGCATTTTTCTGTGATTTTTTCATTAAAAACAATTGACAAGTACATGGCTATGAATATTAAGCAACCTTTTAAGGTGCTCATTCTCTGGTTTGAATGCACATAAATCAGTTAGGGCTACAGTTTTAAAGGCATTTAGACATTTAAAGGTAAGATGGAGATTATGTATTATGTGTGTTTTCTTACTTTTCAGCAATAAACAAGAAATGTTAATGACATTAATGATTTAGGAGGGAAATGTGACATAGGAGTATGAGAAAGAGTCAAGCTATAGGAATAAGTTATTTTTGAGATATATTAGCCCCAGATGAGCTATGCTGAATAATATCACCATGGCTAGGGGATAAATTTTTTCCTATGGCCTTACAAATTAGTAACTAACCTGATGTAAGTATGCACCTGGGTTTAATCTGCAGGCTTGCTCTTAAATGTCCACTGAATATTGTTGTATTATGCATAGATGAAAAGAGATTCATCTCACATATACTTAGCACCGGGTAGAAAACGGAAAGCCTTGGAGTACAGCTGATATCCTGGCTGCAGAAGAATCAGTATCAGAACTCCCATGGAGCTGAATATGGAGAGATTGTCTATTTCATCTTGAGTGTCACAGAGTAGCAAATGTGTTGGCCAATACAATTAAAGAGAATAATAAATTCTGTCAGGAAAAAAGAGAAAGAAAGAGAGAAAGAGAGCAAGACAGAAAGAGAGAAAGAGAGAAAAAGAAAGAAATTCTGCTCTTTTTCACTCATTGGTTTGAGTGTCTTCAGGCTGAAAGACAGAAACCATATAGCTAGTATTTAAAGAATAGGAAGAATGAATAAAAATGTATTCTGGGAAACAAAACTAAAATTACAGTCTACAGAAGTGGGTCTAAGAACCTGTATGGGATATATGGACAAAGGGTAAGTCACTGACATAATTCAGTATTTTGTGCTCAGTGTTTTCCTGCCTCTTCATTGAAGTGCAGCCCACAGCCTGAGCAGAATCTCTTCTGCTCAGCATTAGTGGAGTCTCATTTAAAGCGTCTTAATAGAAGTTAAATATAACAGTGTGAAGAAAAGAAGAGGTAGCTTCAAGCTGAGTATTAAGCCAAACTTTCAGTGAGTGAAATTTGTTCAAACATGCCATAGGATAGTGCTGAAAAAGCACAAGGAATCATGCTCCTGGGAGCATTCCAGTATTGACAGATATATTACTATATGACTTTTCACTCTCAGTATCAATGATATGATATCTCTTCAGTTTAGCTTTTTCTCCTTGCTAATGTTGTAGTTCGTGTTTTAATGTTCTGTTAGATATGGCACAAGGAGGTAGCAGCTTCCTCAGTAATGACAGAATGTGTATTTAAAAAGAGATAATCAATTATATGGTCAGGGTCACCGAAGGATTGATTCACAGAGATGACAAAGGACATGGTTTTTCCTAAATGTGATGTAGTTCTATTATGTGGACATGCAAGTGATGCCTGCCACCATACTTGTACTGCAATGGATCACTATGGCTATATCACAGCATTTATGTTCTGGGTTCCCAGATGGAGTCCAGCATCCTGTGTTAGGCTCTTTGGCTCCCTGTACAGTGCATATGGAGAAGTGAACATACCAGAGTGGTATCCTTTGGCAAGCTGCTGCCCAAAGAAATACTGGTTTGGGTAGGCATTAATTTGCTAGATGGGTAATTCCTTCTTGAAAAGATGGATGTTACTCCATTCGGGCTTACAGCCCAGTTCTTTCTGGATGTAGTGGCCCTGCTCTCAGAGCTCAAGAGGGTTTTTTTACATATTAGAGTAGCAGCGAGAATGTCAACCTTATTTATACTCTGGTTTTAAAAATGAGCAATTGTAAGTAAAGACTGGAAGTCCTTTTACTTCCTTCTGATTCTCTGCATGAATCCACAAAGTCTGAAAAGAAAAAATGATGACATTTTATTTACTCATGATCTAATTTCTCTCTGCATGATGTAAATTTTCAGGGACTGGTACTATTCTGACTGTTTCTGCAATACTTTAGCTCACTGAGGATCTGTTTCAGTTAAAGTCTGTAAGTGTAACCTTAATGCAAAAAGAGCACAGTAATTTTCATATTTTCATGGTGTTCATTATCTAATATAAACTGAAACTACATTTTGTGTTTGTTGGTTTATTGCTTTGGATTCAGGTAGGTAACTTGGAAATAAAGTCAGTCTATAATTTTCTTAATAGACATATGAGAGGACTTTTACATAGTTTATTTTGACTATTTCTTTGTATTCTCCTTACCCTGAGTGACATTTTCTTAATGCCCTCAAGTACTTGAAACACAAAACGTCTTAGTGTTGCTTGTCTCAAAGGTGTTGTTAAGTGTGTTTTTCTTCGCATTAGGCTCAGAGTTTCTTAGTCTTAAAAAGTCCACATGGATCAATCGCAATACAAAGGGGAAAGAAAATTAATGCACTTCTTTTTCAAGGAATATATTATATTTTGAACAGTCTGACTGTTTTTCTTACTAGAACTAGAGAATACTGAATGGATATCACCAGAGACTTAATGAACATCTTTCTTGTTGGAAAAGGCTTCTTCCTTCTTCCTTAGTTTTAATCTCCTCCTTCCTGTCTGTGGCAGATGGCATTATGCTGATGAGGAAGAGACATGTCTGGTTCTCAACAGCTTGTGCCAGCAGACCAGCAGTGCTTTTCCCTGCAAAACTCGTTTTATGTAAAGAATAGAAGGCAATTATTATTTAAAAAAAAAAGGATAAAAAAAGAACGTAAATCATACTCAGGAAAAACATAGGTACTGCTGAAATATGAATATGCCTGTGTCTTGTTAAACTCTTCATTGGGGAGAAACTCTTGTTGATTCTGTAGGGCCCTGAGTGGGATGTACAAAATACAGAAGCTGTGATGCATGTGGGACACTTATTCGGATCAGATAGTCTAGATCAAATCTTTTAGATTCTCAATGAAATCATTAAATGCTGCAGGGAGATAGATGCTTATCACAAATGATTAAGCATGGTGTTAGGTCAAAAGCCTGATTTTGCATTAAAAAGGAAACCACAACAAAAAACCCCAACAACAATAACAACAAAACACCCCCCAAAAAACCCCCCAAAATCCCAAATAATAGAAAAAAAAAACCAGGTTTACTTTGCTTTTATAATAAACAACAGACTCAAGCCAGTGAAACATTTGAGCAGGAGTCTGTTATTGGCCAGCATTATCTGGATGCTGACAAATATTAAGTAGTATGACATGGGAAATCCAACAGGACATATTTTTCATTTGAAGGTTAGATGTTTTCATATTCAGTTCTACGCAGCTGAATTTTAGTAATATTGTCTCTTGTTCTATATTTTAAGTTTAAATTTGAAAGAAAACCCATAAAAAATTGCATTTGACACTGAATAATATGACTTTCAAGACCTAGGGTTTGTTCCTGTGTGTTGAGGTTTTTTTTAGAAAAAGAAGAAATCTAATCTCATACTTTTATGGACAAAAGGTTCAGTGTTCAGGACAGCCATCCAGTCTGCAGATCAAAAAAAAAAATCATATGCAATAAAATATAGTCTTCCGGAAAATTAACTGCTAACATATTTAATATGGACCATTATTGGGTATTTTGAAATACCATTTTCAACCTGTGGTAATAAAAACACAGAAAGAAATATTTTACCACTTATACCAAAATGTCATATTTATTTAACTTATCTTATTAAAAAAACGTTCTTGTGTTATTTAAAGCCCAATAACAAGGCTAGATTTCCAAGAGAGAATCATGGAGATCCTGATGCTGGAAACACAGCATGAATTTAGGATGAAAATAGATTTCTTTTTTGGGTTTGACACAAAACACTACTGACTAGTGTTTATGTTCTATTGACTTGTGGAGGATAGAGTGTTGGGCCACCCAAATGCTGTCTGATAACAATCCACTGGATATGATGAATTTCTGATGAGTTTCTGACATGTTGCAGCTAAGGAAGATTTTAATCTCTTCTACATTACAGGAGGCTCTGAGCTCAAGTAGATCCCGGGTAATACAGCCATGGTGTTTGGTTATGGCTGCTGTATTTTGTAGTGATCGTGGCATTGGTGATGTGATTGTAGTATTTTGCCCTGTAAAATGTAACCCATATATTTGCCTTTTTAGCTGATTCTTTCTTTTATGAACACCTTGCCGAACCAAAAATAGCCCAAAAAACAACCAACCAATCAACAAACAAACAAGCCCTCTTAAACCCAAACAAAAAGAAAGCCTAAACAAAAACCCAAAAGCAACAACAAAAACAAACAAAAAACCCCCCAAAAAAACAAACCAAAAAAAACCCAAACAACCCACCAAACAAATAGCAAACCCCAAGATAATTCAAACAACAAAACTGTATTCTCAGATTTTAAACCTCTCAGATGGCTGGGATTTAAGTTTTACATTTCCTCCAAAAGATTGATTAGGCTCTTGCCACATTCACATGCCAGAAGTATACTGTATTGATTGAATGTCTACTGCTTTTAGCAGTTAATAAATCCCAAGTTAATGTTTACCAGCTTACGAAAGAGAGAGAGAGACACAATAACATTGCATATATTAATTGTGCTTTTAAAATTAAATGTCGGTAGCATATCGGAAAGGTGGAACTATTTTCATTAATGTACCAGGTTGACAGCGAGTTGTGTTAACAAAGTTCAGCAAAATGTCTTCAGTGTCCCTGGGATGTTCATAAAAATAAATTAGCCTGTGAAGACAGCATGCCTAGGGGAATTCTAACACATCTAATTGTACCAGAATGCAAAGCAAGCCAACAGGTTTGCTGAGATGATTAACAGTTAACTGAGTTTGGAATATGAACAGCTCTTTTGCATACCCATAATTTATTGTAATTTCTTTAGGTTGACTACAACCTGAGACCAATTCAGAGAAGAGTCTGCTTATTTATCTTAGTTTTCTTCTGGATTGTGAATGAGATCACTTTTTTTAACTACATGGTTTCTGACCACTGACAGCACAGCCCAAAGTAAAGGTGCTCACTGATGCTGAATAGATGAGAAAAGACTGGTTATTACATCTCAAAGAACTGCACTGCAGAGTATTTGACTCTGGGCCTTGATGTCAGTAGTCAGGATGGGAAACGTAATTGCATTAATTAGCTTAACAGGAAAAATCTTCCAAAAACTTCTATCTGTTTCAGAATGAGATAAAATATTTTCAGGAAGGAAATATGTGGATCATTTGCTAAGTAGAAATCTTAGTTGAAGGCTTCAACTTTGAATCTCAGTTAGCAGGGCTGGAGTCAGCAATTTAAAAGTTGGGTACTCAGGGCAAGGTGATTAGTGAGGCTTTTTCTAGAGACAAGACAGATGTCTTGGACCGTTATTCATTCCCTTTCTGAAGCAGGCATGTAAGGAAGGTGATCTGAATTACATCAATTGTTATGCTGTTCTCTTTGTCTTCAAGTACTGTAGCAAGAGCATAAATGGCTAAAGGGGAGCACTCAACTGTTCTTCAGTGAGACTTTCATTCTGACATGGGTCATTGATGCATGAATTATAGTAGCATTTATTGCATCATATTGCAGGATACATTATTCCACAAAGGTGGATGAAGATTAAGTGACTTCCAGTGTTCTGAGCATGTGGACATCATCACTTTTGACAATATTCTCACCTGGGTATAATATCCACTATCCTTTATATTCTTTTCATTCTGGCCCCTAGAAAGTGAGGTAGAAGCAAAAAAAAAAAGAATTAAAAAATCCAACAAAAACCCACAAAATCCAAAAAACCAAAAGAACAAACAAAACGAAACAGAAAAACCCACAAAACAAAAACTAACAAAAAACGCCACTCCTTAACCCCACCCCCCAAAACCCAACAAAAAAACAAAACCAAAACCCCCCAAACAAATCAAAGCCCAACTAACCAATCAACCACCACTTCCAAAAAAACCCCAAAACACCCAAACCAAAGAACTCTGTAATCCTGTGATCAACCCAGAGGTCAAATATAAAATCTAACGGTTAACACACACACAGAGCTATAATGAGATCAGGTTACCAGGATTGAAGAACATCTAGGAGCACAGCAAACAGGCAAGGCTGCAACAGACTCATGATGGAGAGTACCCTAAATATATATTGTTAGAACAGAAATTGTCACCGCTGATTCTCCTATTTTATCGCACAAGAGGATATTGTGTGACACACTCAACATCATAAAACTTCTATTTTCACCAAATTCAAAGTACTCATATTTTTTGACACATGGATTACCTGACCTAAGAGAGTAAATTATTATTGTTAATAGTACCAAGGCTGATGAAAAAAAAGTATTTAACTGTTGTTGGAAATTTTGCTGGGAGATGACCATGGAAGGAAAGAGGTGCAAGCAGAAAAGGAAGAGAATAGACAGAATAACAATATGCAGTATGCTTGATAAACATGGAATTAAAGGAGTAAGGGAGGACTCAAACTGAAAAATCATCTGCATTAGAAAAAAGTTATGTAAGGTTAGACTTTTCATTGATGAAGGTTGTGTTTAGAATATATACAATTTCATAACTCTTTATGCAGAAGACATTATTACAGCAAAACTCAGAAATTGTGTCAGCAGTGATGTTTATGTTTAGAACACAGTACTAAAATTGAAGAAAATTCTGAAAAGGACCCTATAAAACATTCAGGAGCTGGAGAAACAAAGTTATAGACCTGCTAAAATGCTCAGGCTATTAAATTTTCCATAAGAATGATAAGAGGTGGTTTGATCACACTGTGTATGGTCTTTCTAAGACTGAAAGTACCAGATATTGAAGAGTTTTTAATGTTGGAGTCAATGGTTTGAAACTGTAACTTCACAGCTTTTAATTTAAACACATTTAAACCATGAAGATCAGAAAGGAAGAAAACCAGTACCGAGTATAATTTTTAATTTATGAAGAAAATCTTTGTATTTGATGTGAGCTGGGGTGCTGAGGAAGAAACTACCAAATTTCTTTCTACTTTAATGAAAAAGTCTTGATTCAACAAGATTACATGGAATCAACGGCCACAGTGGGGCTGATATCAACTTCCTTACCTTCTACCCTCTGCCTAAAAGGAATGAAAAAAAAATGATTGCAGCAATTTTGAAGAGTTTTATGCATTATATATATATATTTGACATTAAATACCTTAATTTCCCTCCATTCAGCCCCTTTGAAGATGTTTTAGCAGTGTAATGGCAGAATGCCAATTCATGACAACCCAAATAGGTGGAAAAAATTGCTTGCTGAAAGTATCTCCTCTTTAGCTGGCTAAAATTAGCTGCCCAGTTCCAAAATGCTGTAATAAGGTGGGATAAATCCCATCATAAAAGAATTCAGTGGAAAATAATCCATGAAAAAGGTATGCTCTGTGAAAAAAGCACTTACCATCATGCATTTGCTGTAATTATACTTTACTTTTCAAACTGTAATGAGCAGTGCTTCATATAAATGGTAGGTTAAAAACATGGCTAATTTATTGTTATTTCCTTTGGTGATCATTTCGATGTATGTGTTGTTTAAATGTTGATATATTATCTGTATTGAATTTGCATCTCTGGTCATTGGCCACTTTATTGCAGTTCCTCAGCTAGAGACATTAATGCTTTAAAACATCCAGTAGGGTAGTACCTCTACTTTTCTGACATTTTTATCCCTCCTCTCACTTTCTAGTTTCCAGAAAGAGTTGTATGAGAGGCACATGCCTACAAAATTATCCTCTGAGAGAAGATATCAAATGGGGGAAAGCAGGAGTGTGAAGTGACAGAAACATACAGCTGCTTTTCTGGTTTTCCAAAGCTGGTGACAATGTCAAGAAATAAACCCACGTGGGCTGCACAGGAATGGTTGCTCTGGGGAGACACAGGACTCTAAACACTTCACAGTTGGAGTGTTTAAAACAAAAGAGAAACAAATTGGTTTATAAACTGGAAGACATTTTTACCTCTTGCTTGGGATAAACATATTCCTCCCGAAGGGAGCTGGAACTAAAAGAAATTCACTGAATCAACTACATCTGACACGTGCTCATGGGAGAAGTCATGACATTGGGCTGCTGGGAAATACATAGCATCTAAGGGAGGATGTGCTGAGAAAGGATGGATGAGAAGCAGATGAGATGAGATGAGAACATTATTTTGAAATCTTCTCTTGGGTGTCATGAAAGCTTCCTACAATTTTGATTCTACATATGAACTTATTTTAGTGGCAAATGAATCAAAGTGTAAAAGACTGAAGGCTGGAACTCCTATTAGTACCATGGAGCATAACTGCAAAGGCTTTTCTTTAATTTTTTCACTTCCTGAGATTCTAGCCTTAAATAGTTAAGAAAAAAAGAATTATAAATTATTGCTTCCCTATCTGAAATTTCCACACCTTATCTCTTTTTGCTACTCTTTTTGGCAGGGTGTTAGATTGTATTTACATTAAGACTGTGCTTGACTCTCATGCACTGGAGACATCTGTGAGGTGGCTTTGAACTACCTGCTTTCTACAGCTGTTAGGAAGAGAGCCATGGCAACACAAAGTGTGCTGTAGGCTTTAAAGTGTGCCCTTGAGATAGAAAGGAGGACAACATAATAAACCTTGACTACCTTCCAGATTGGAGTCAGAATAGACGTTAATTTGTCTCTTCGTATATTTTCCTGCTGCTAGTCATTTGTAATTGCTGTTTACAGACCCAAGCTAGAATGAGGTCATCACGTTGCCCCCAAGCTTTGGAATATTAAGCAGGATTTCTTAAACTTGGGTTGTCAGGGGTGCTGTCACCAGCTATCTTCTGCCACGCAGCACACGTCTGTTCTCAGTCCTATATCTCACATCTTGCCCTTATCTGCATAAGCTAGGTAATAAAAACACTACAAAAATGTAATTTACTCATTTCTCATCCACTTTAAGTGTACGCCCACCATATTTTAAGAATGTGTTCAGTGAGTACCTGGTGATTTTTTTATGGTTCTTTGACATTCTCCTCCTTTTTCTGATCACTTTAGGCTCCCTGATTCCTTTTCTAGGGTAAAGTGGAGTTAAACTAAAATCTCTTATGTGTTAGAGAAAGAAATAATTCTAGATGTTAAAATAGGTTGTCAGAAATGTTGACAAGTGTAGATAGAGTGTGATTTATGGACCTTTAACTTTTTAAATTAAAATCTTATATCCTTAGGTAATAAAGTACTGCTGGTGTGCATTGAATTCTCACACTGCATTCCAAATTATCTATAGTACATTAATTTACCATAGATCTGTTTCAG
The DNA here is from genome assembly GCA_013398615.1 of Brachypodius melanocephalos. Lineage (NCBI taxonomy): Eukaryota > Metazoa > Chordata > Aves > Passeriformes > Pycnonotidae > Brachypodius > Brachypodius melanocephalos. The sequence goes on along the minus strand of VZSR01003806.1, from coordinate 14,887,085 downwards.
TTGTTTGAGTAAAATGGACAAGATAAATTGAATTAGTCTGAAGTATAAAGTCTGAAGTATAAGATCGTGAGGAAAGTGAAAGTCCATGAAGACTGTCAGATGTAAGAATTAACTGCTATCGCTTGAAATATTGCTCGTGGAAAAGAGACACTGGGAGACAGAAATTTGGATACTCTTTGCTGGCTGATATAGTGGATATCCTATTCAGGGACACATAGCTTAGAGGGATTTGTAGCATAGTTTCCTTTCAGGATGTCTTAAGTTGGAAATGGAAATTTCAGAATGTAACTGAAGTCATATAAAGTTGGGCTGATAGCCCTTTAGATTTGGATCCTGCCAGGCTCGTGGCAGAATTCAGAGTTGTAGGCCAGAAACCTCAGGAAATTTAAATTTTATAACACCCTCTCCACAAAGAGTATTCCTTCTTATCACTCTTAATTGTGAACTTCCTGAAGTTAATTAATTGTGAATATCCTGAAACATGACAAAACAAAAAATCTTGACTATTCTAAATTTTAACTTTTTCTAATTCAAATGAATGATTTCTATGTTTCAGTTTTGAATTTTGTGTGCTTATGCAGTCTAGTCACAGATACAGCAGAATACTTGGAGAGGCTGTTTTTGATTTTTTTCTCTGCAATGTGGTCAATAGAAAGCAGTTAAAGTACTGTGGAAGGCCTTTTTGCAAACTACTTTTAGCTTAGGGGGATCAATAGTTTTGAAAAGAGATATTGAGGAAAAATAAAGGTCATTCAAAATTATTTTAGATCCTGAAACATTTGCTGAAATCAAAATTTAAAAAGAAAATTACAAACCATGACAGACTAAAGACAGAAAATATCTCTCTTTTGATGGTTCTTTTTCCTGTGAAATTTTGGACTTAATCCACCATGATTTTTGGAGCTTTTCAGAGAAAAAAAAACCAACAAAAACAAAAACAAAAAACCACCAAAAACAACAACAAAAAAAACAAACCAAAAAACCCAAAACAAATAAATTATTATTTTACAGATTAAGATATATTTGCAGTCGTAAGTACTTTATATCGCTTTTTGGGGAGTGCCAATGTCCCTATCAAGATATAGCATTTAGATGCCCAAAAAGTTACAGATGAAAGTTAAAATTCTTCTACAAATTAGAAACTGCTGAAGATGTAAAGTTAAATAAAAGCAAGAAAGGAAAAAAAAAACCCAAACAAATCCAAAACAGGTCACAGCTGGATATCTGAGGATTTCAGCCAAGACTGCATTATTGATCATGCATTGTTAGTTGACAGAGAAAGCTGCTCCCTTAGGCTGTCTTTACAGGGGGTAATTATGGAGGCATTTCACATCTTAGATGTATGAAAAGCCAGTTCAGAAATATTTACCTGTTAACTTCTACTGAAGGAGTCAGAAAATTGGGTTCCTAACTTAGGCCTCACCAGTGCATCAGATTTGAGGGATGAGCTGAAGTTGAGGGTATTCATCAGAGCTGATCTTCCAGTCTAAATGGTTTGATCTTCCCCATTGCTTTGCTTTAGGACAGCTACACTCTGTTTCATCAGAAGCAGACTCCTACCATGTGACATCATCTTCTCCAAAGGCAGGTAGGAAAGCCACGAAATAAACATGATTATCTCTAATATTTCCATATTTTAATGGGGAAATTAGCAGAATGTGCTGAAAGAAACCCAAAGAATACAGAAAAATGTCCAACATTTCATGTATACAACTCTTTTTGAAGCCAAACAGAAAGCATTTCATTGGGAACGTCTTTCCCAGTCAACCCAAAACGTGTTAGAGACCAGGATGGAGACAGGTGACATATACAAGAATTAATTCAGTTCAGCAGTTACTGGTCTATATAAGATCCAGAAATGTTCTTCCATGACACCTGAATCCCTAAACATGCAAGTTCGGCTTCATTTCCCACTGTGGTGCTTTGTTAGGTTTGTGTTTTTCTCCTTGAGATGGAAGTCTGCAGGAGGAATATTGGTAGGTTTGCTGTAAAAAATTTTTGTTTACATTCAAACTTAGGCAAACAGGCTCCTCTCTTGGAATCCCAAAATGCATTTACTTTCTATTTTAACTTTCTAAGAATTTAGGTTTCAGGAACTCTCTAGAGGCCTAAAATGTAGGTATAAACCTAAATTAAATGAAATCTATAAGCTAGCAATGATATAACTATGTTCATATTTCTGAAATTCTGGAAGATGAAAAACCTATCTGTGCTTCAGTCACCACATAAAGTGAGATTTAACAATTTCCTCTGTTTTACATATATATTTTCTCAGGTTTCATATGTATTTTATATTTTATTTGTTTAGAGTGTAAATAATTGAAAGTATCATTGAGATTATAAACTAACTCAGAAATCTCCTAATCTTATAGTATTCTAATTCATTTCACCCACCTCTTCTCACATGAATGAATCTACATTTTCTATGCTAAAATGAGAGGAACACTACAGCTTGGGAATTGTATTTGGATAAATCTCTCTCTGCAATAGATGAGTTCTCTCTCTTGGAGAGCTGGTTATATAAACTAAATGTCTGTGCCATGGTGGCCTAGACCATGAGAGCTGGAAAGAAGTTTGTGTAACTCTGATTTGCTATGGTGTCCCTCCTCTCATAGAATTATGTTTTTTGAGTATGGAGGGAGGTGATCATTAGTGGAGAGCCCACCATCTCACCCTTTCATCAGCATTATCATCTTTTATCATCCATGGCTGTTTAAATTCAGGATGTTTCCATTTTACTTGACCTGAGTGGAACAAAAGGACCAGAACACAAGAAAGAATTTGGCTGCTTGTCTGCTCAGGTACCTCAAGACTGTGTATATGTTCAGAATTTTAATGTCTGTTATCAGCCAGGGTTAGACACATTTTTCCCTTCATCTAAGTCTAAAAATGCTGAAAACATCTTGAAAAATGTTTTGCTATTTTACTTTTGGTTCAGAAATTATGCATTGCTTGGATTTCTGTACTGACAGATAATGAGGGAACATCACACAATATATGATAACAATAACACTGAAGTAATGTGAGAAAGTCATTTATCTTTCTGTTTCCACTCTGCTGTGAGAATCTGAAAATCACTACCATTGCCATTTGAATAAATATTTTGGTGGGAAACATTCATTTGAATATAAAGGACTGAAGAGTTCGGCTATTTCCTATATGCACAGAAGTTAGATGGGAAGGGAAGAAAGAGATGAAGTACTGCTACTTATCAACAATATAAGCTGCATCTTTTGAATGTTTTGTCAGTATTAAAATACCTTATGTTTATTGATAATCTCTTTGCCAGACATATTTTGTAAGTCTATTGCTCAGAAAGGTGTCTCTTATTTTTCATGTCTCTCTTTCTCTTCCCCTCTTCTTCTGAATTGCTTAGCAACTTGGAGGGATCTGTCAGAAATTTCATTAAATCTTCAATATTTGCATGTACAGCTAGAACTAATTATATGTTAGAAGAGTTATTAGAAAAATGTTTTTTTTTTCTTTTTGTCCTTTCTAATGTTGATATAGGAATTAATAGTAATTGATTATGACCTGTGCCCAAATTACATTGAAAAATTAAACTCTGTTAATGCATCTAACTCAGGCACTTAAGGAACATGCTAAGGATAAAGGATCTCTGGTTCTCTTGTGAGAGATCAGAAACCAAAAAAAATACCCCTGTCCCTTATGTCTTTTTGTGCATCAGTTAACATGAAATTAACAGGGGTCAAGATCCACTTCTATGGATGTGAAAATTGTGTCAGGAGGAGAATAAGGTGAGGTCTTCCTGTCTTACATCTGGGATTCATCAATGATCTGGAACATCTTTCTCAAGGAAACACCTTACTTTCTGAAAAAAAAATAAATAAAATTAATGGTATCAAAGAACTGGGGTGATTCTGCTCTTCTTTCTGCTCTTATTTTTGCTCTTCTTTCTGCTCTTCTTTCTGCTATACTGCAGTGTTGACAAGGGGCTCCACTCCAGGTAAATGAAACACTTGACCTGACCTTAACCTCGATTCTGCTCATTTCCAGATCTAGCAAAAGATAGGTGAAAAGAAAAAGGATGCCAAATTCCCTTCTCTTTCCAAGTCTGGTAAACTTTATTATTGTTTCTTTCTTCTTTATTTTTCAGCCTTGACAATAAAACATACTTTATTTCAGAATGTGACGGGGAGCCCCAAACCCTAACAATTGCACTGGTTTGAGGACTAATGGAGCCAGTTCAGAACTGTATGCAACTTAATGGTCCAAAATCGACAAAGTAGAACACTTTATTATTGTATATTTCTTCCTTTCTCCAAAATTCATGGGCTGAATGCATCACTTTTAGCTGACAATCTGCTCTGAGTTCCAATCTCACAAGAGGATATCTTTTTCTTCAGTTCTGTGCTTCCAACCTGCCAAAGCTGTGACACTATCTACTCTGATATGACTTTGTAAGGATACTGCCACTAATTTACCATGGCAAGACAGTACCACTAAACAAAAAGTGATGTTTACAAATTTACCACAACAATCTCAGGTCTGATAATATGGTTTTGGCCTGCTAAATTTGAGTGTGCCCTTTGAAGCTTACAGTGAATTTATGGTCTCAAAGTGAAAAAAAAACCCCAAAATACAAAGAAAGACATGAGCAGCTGCACATTTCCTAGCATTTTTCAGGATCTCTTTTAGACTAAACTCCTTGCTGAACATGGTTTCTCTGATTTCTAAGGACACCTTCTACTGGCATTGAGGACACAATTACTCTGCCTGTACTTGCCTAATTCATATATAACATGACAACTGCAGATGCATAAACAAAATGATATTCTTAGGTAAGTTGATTTGCAACCTAAGCTGCAGCCCAAATTAACTATAAATAGGCATATAAATGAATTCTGAAAAAATCCTCAATTTTCTATTTCAGTGGAGAAGTAGATTTTCATTCATAAGTCCCAACAGTAGAGACAACCATCCTCCTGTGTGAAAGAATTTCCTGCGAGCAGCAAAAATGATCTAAAAACAAACATAGTTTTCTCACAAGAATACCCTGAAATCTTACAGTGTTCATGACTGTGTGCCTGTTCAGCTACCTTAAAATATGAAACTTGACCTGGTGCTTTGAAACACCTCTCACAAATGAGACATGAAGATGCTATACTGAGCTAAAAGCTAAATGAAGTGGCGGTGGTGGTCCATTAGTTATAAGTTTCTTCACGAAATCTATACTTATGACTCAGAATGAAGTACTGGGCTTTAGATGAAAAGTAAAACAGAGATCCCTGACCATTTCATTTCATTAAACACCCAATGACACTTTTAACCAAAGCAGAGGATGTTAAGTTCAATGTTCTTACAAAATTCCTATCTGGATAATTACATCCTGCTCTGCTAAACTTCCCCCTAGAGAAAATTTAATTAAAATGATTTGATGTCTCTCTGGCAGAGAGTAGACAGGTGTCTGTAACACAAAAGCCACCAGCACAATTGACATAAATTGATGTTCTTCTGTGGCAGGGAGAGTGAGGATAGAAGCATTACTTTCTCCTTACCAGAAATGGCCATTCTGTTTTAGGGACTGGACACATCCATATTATGCTGCTGATAACAAAGTGCTAAATGTTTTTGGTATCTGCCCAGAACTCCTTTTAAGGAGTAGGAACTGAATTCATAGCTCATAGCCCTTTTGGCAATCAACTAGATTCTCACTAGGTTTTATTGATGTTATAAGTAGTGATTAAATAGATATACACAAGAGAGGATGGGGAAGACACTTTTGCAATGCAGCTGGGAATTTGCAACACAGACATTGAGAAAGTCTTTTGCATTAATAATCAAAGAATCACAGAACCACAGGGGTTGGAGGGCACCTTGGGAAGTCACAAAGTTCAACACCTCTTCCAGAGCAGGATCAGCTAAAGCAGGTTGGTCAGGACAATGTCCAGTCATGTTTGAGTATATTAAATGATGGAGATTCCACAATCTCTCTGGGCAACCTGTGCCAGTGTTTGACTGTTCTTACAGTAAAAACCCCCTGTTTTTCTTCTGTTTAAACAGAAGTCCCTGTGCTTCGACTTGTGTTTATTTCTTCATGTCCTTCCACAGGGCACCACTGGACCTCTCTCCAGTTTCTTTACTCTCCCATCAGGTATTTATACACATGGAAAGTCATTACCTGAACATTCTCTTCTTCAGCCTGAGAATGCCCAGCTCTTTCAGCCTCCCCTTTTACATCAGATGCTCCAAGCCCTTCACTAAGTTGTGGAGATTTTCTGGACTTGTTCAGACATCCATGTCTGTCTTGCACTGCGGCACCCAGAGCTCCAGATGGGTGTCCCTAGGGCTCAGTAAAGACTGATAAAATAATTTATCTTCTTGCATTTCTTTCAGCTGGTCAGATGAGCATCCCCTATGTTCTAAATACTTCTGCACCCAGTGACAAAAGGCAAATAGTGGGGGTTTTTGGATGAGGAGGTTGATAAACTCAAGGAGCAGATGGGCATATTCTCTGGACTCATATGCCTTGCAAACATCTTGCTAGGTCCTCTTCCATATGACTGCCATTCTTTACCAGTTCTTAGCAATAGCTTTAAAGCCTTTTAAAGCTTTAATTAAACTGTCTCACCAATGGACAGTTAATGATTTAAAAGGAAAAAATTCACCAATGTCATGTCCCTCCATTATACAGTACACATTTTAATGGTTTGTACTGAATCAGTTGCTCATCAAGACCTTGAATATCTCAACAATGGTTCTACGTTTCCTCAAAATAACATAGCATGATACAATGTGGTTAAAGTAGAGTGACAGCAAGAGCTGTGGCCTGAATGTAAATGCTGTGTTATACCATGGCAAAAAAATGTTCCACAAATCTAATGAGTCAGACATAGCCTTGAGTCTGGATGATATTCAGCATAATGACATGGCTCAAAGTAATTGCCAAACAGTCCTCATCACTCACAGAGCCTACTCAGTCATCTAGAGCCTCTGCAAGCAAAACTCCCAGTGACTTCAACAATGCAATGCCTTAGAAATGAACCCAAGATTATTCAGGAGAAAAAAAAAGAAGTGAAAGTCAAACAGAAAAACAATCACTTTAGAATCCATACAGCTTCCATCATCATAAAGTCTGTGCACTTCACAATCTTTTCCCAAAATGCTATTAAGCATTCATAAAGTGGCAATTTTATGAATGGTTTTCTGATGCATCCAAGGTCATGCAAGAGATGTGGCAAATAGAAATACAACAACCCACCCTGGGAGACAAGCCTTGTCCCAGGAGAGAGGGAATTCCAGTAGTTGTCTAATAATGACTAGGATCTGCTAATAGGATATTTTATGCATCAAATTTTATCATTAAAATGCATCCATTAAAGTCTGAATCAATACTGATATTCAGACTAATTTCCTTATTGTTATTGACAGTAAACTCCACCCTGAGATAAAAACTTTCCTAATAGCCAACTAAAATATGTCCTACTGCGGTGCTAGATCACTGTGATTCTTTTCTTTCCCAGTTAACTATAATAATTGATTCTATTGATCCCAAGCTTTTTCTGAAAATCTTTGTGCATGAATAACTCAAAAATGAATAGTCAGAACAACCCTTCTAACCCAAAGATTGTCTGCAAGAGATGAACAAGGATTAAAAATAGATTTATGAATGTAGTGAATAACTCAGGCACCTTCCACTGGCAAAGCTGCTGTACCAGAGCCTGTTCTCCAGCTGGATGCTGTGGGTTGGCACCAGGCAGCAGCCAAGCACCACACAACCTCCTGAGCACTCCCTGCCTCCTGCAGTGGGACAGGGCAAAAGCAAGACTAAAACAGAGACCATGGGTCAAAATAAAAGTAATTTTAAAAGGAAGGAGGGCAGGGCAGG
>VZSR01003806.1:14857591-14878964 GCA_013398615.1 Brachypodius melanocephalos | reverse complement strand
TTTCCTATGTTTTTATTGGTGAGCATGATTTTATATGTCATGGGATATTCTTTTGGTCAGTTTGAGTCAACTCTCCAGATTGTGTACCCCCTCCCCCCAGCTTATTGTGTGCCACTTATATGCTGAGGGGGCAAATTTGGAAAAAAGAAAGATGTGATGCTGTGCAAGTGCTGCTCCATCATAGCCCAGTGTCTTATAAGCACATAGTCATAAAATCAAAGCACAGCACCACATGGAAGAAAATTATGTCCATCACAACCATATCCAGTACATTATAGGATCTTATCCAACTCTACAAATTGTCTTAGATTTAAACAAGAATGGGCACATCCATAAATCTACAGTCAGCTGACCTGTGTCAACTCTTGGTACGGTTTTGGGGGTTCACGAGTGGGTTTTTTTTGTTTGGCTTTGGTTTTGGTTTTTTTATGGGAATACCTTTATTTGCCCACATCTTTATTTCCTTTTAAATTAAGAGTTAATGGCATTCATTATTTAACATTTCTCTTTTGTCATTTTAAATTATAGGGAGAGGAAGTTAGATTTTCTATTTGTACAAAATGTAATAATATTTCACTACAAATTTCTAGGATTTAATTTGTCCTCTTCCTGCTATAAATGTTTCTAAATTTTATCACAGGCCTTTATCTTAAATTCTAAGCTTTATGACTTTAGGCTATTGCTGGAAAGGGACTTTATTACAGGATGGTCACATCCCTTACTTTGTAAACAAATTGACTTTCTTTCTTGTTTTTGTTTTGTTTGGCTGAGTAATTGTCTGTTATTTTCTTGCAACAGTTCTCCTCCTTGCAAAGACTTGTTGCACTTTTAAAAATAAAATTGGTGGACTGACCTTTTTGTCTATGACCACATCCTTATTTCCTTTTAAATTGAGAGTGAGCCCTTACATAGGAAAGAGTAATCAAGGAACAGAGTTTTATTTATTAGCATTGATTCTACAAATCACCTGGTGCAGCAAACAAACTGTATGGACAATACAATAATTTAACAATTCTCTTGAATCTCAGAGTCTGTCTTCTAACCCTTGTCTGTGGTACGAGGAAAACAGGCAAAACAATGAGCAGCAGTCACTTTTCTTCACCCTTTTGCTCCTTTATGGCTCACAACACAATAATGTAATTTACCACAAGCAGGGAAATCCTCAAGGGATGCTTTAGAGAATAGGAATTGGTCTTAGGCTTTTATGGGGTATTTTAATAATAGTTTTTCGGCAGAAAAATCCCTACATTATTATCCTCTTTCCCCCTTCTTCTCTGCCTCCTGATATTAAAGCAATAGTTTGGCACCAAAACCACAACAATTAGATTGTGGGGCAAATGGTAAAAGGCATTGTGAATCTGATGCAGTGACCAATGCAGTGACCAATGCAGTGACCAATGCAGTTTAGGATTGCTTCAAATCCTCATCTTCTTCTTCCCAGGGCATTGACCTATTGTTTTGTATGCTAAGCCAGCTTCCACAGAATTAGAAGCTGATCTCTTTAAATGTCTCCTTACTCAGTGGTGAAAGATGAAACTCTTCCAGAGATGCTCAAAAAAGGAAAAGGCTCTGATAAGGTGCATCTTAGAAGAACCAGAAGAACATAAATAAGTACATAAAGTACAGAGCAAAATAAAAGTATTCCTAAAACATGATACTAAGGCTACAAAAATATTTCTTTATGAGTCAGACTGGTCGGATAAAAGAAATCTATTTCATTGAAGTGTGAAACTGTACTGTCAGGAAAAACTGAACCAAATAGTATTACTAGAAGTGAAAAATGATTTTCAGTGCCTACAGCTCTGTGTAGCACTGAAGAGATGCTGGGACTGTACAAGTAGACCAATTGATATTTGTGGTAGGAGTGAAAAGAAGCCTGGAGAGCCTCAGAAAAGCTTTTATTCTTAAATGGTAACACTGTCCTTTGACAATGAGGATGATAATATTTTGGGCATCCATTTGCTCTCCTCATTTAGGCAAGTTGTATATGAGTTCTTAGTGGCAAGACATAATCAGGATATTCAATTTCACGCTGGATCCTGTCAGGCTGGACTGACTAAACCCAGGCATTTCAGCACTCCCTTTGGAAAGCAGCACTTTAAGAGAAGTCTTCTTGATGTGCAAAAGAGATACTCTAGATAAAGGGGTTAGAACAGTAGGAATAGTTTATTAATACCTGGCAGTGCCTGTGATGAGCATAACTAAAACTGAACAGCATTATCAGAGGAGTAGGAAACACAACCTAAATCTGAATCAGAGCCAAATATAAATCACTGAAGCTAGGGAGATTAAAAGTGGTGACAGATATGATTTGGATAAGTGAAAGTGCCAATGCTATATAAAGACATGGATCTGCTAGAAAGAGCTAGAAAATGCATCAGAACTAGGGAACTGTTTTTAACTGTGGACCAGAGCTGGTAGAAGGCCCATTGATTCTGTAAAAGCAACATTATCAAGAGAAAAAAAAAAAAAAAACAACAAAAAAAAAGAGTGCTATGTATAAGTGCCCTTTACCTTGAAAACTGAAGATTAGAAAACTGATCAGAAAAAAATATATTGAAGTAAATTAATTTTTTATGGCTTCTGCTGAATGTCAATGGTATAGTCAGTACACAGAGGTTGCACTAGCAGAACCAAAAAGAGTCTAAACATTTACATAGCCCTTTAGACAAGATTTTACTTTTGCCACAACTGTAGCGACCACTAATATTTTTAAAGGCCACTTGAAACCAAAAGTTGTTGGATTTCTTCTTCATCTGTGCAATTTTGAGAAGGACAAGATGGGCAGAAAGATTTGAAGGAAGAGAAACTTTTCCCCATATCATTTATCTATCAGTGTAAAGGAACTATGACAACTGGTGAGGAGAAAAGTGAGCTTTAACATAATATAACATTTAAAAAAATATATAACATCAAAAAGTTTTTTACAAGACTCTTTTCCCTTTCATATGAGAGATTTTTGAAATGAGAAGAGTTGGCTATGAAGAGTGTATTGGTCATGAAAGAGAAGAAAATAATTTTAAAATTAAGTGTCTGAAGACTAGAAAACTTTTAATGACAATGGTAATATGGAAGAGACGAATAAGAGAAGTGCAAAAGAGCTGCATTTGGGAGGGAAGATCTCTTTGTACCTATATATTCTGGAGTTGCAGGGCAGCTCTGGAAAAAATGCAAAGATGGAACCAAGCTTATCACATTGTGGTGTGATATGAGGATGAGAGAGAATAAACATAAACTCTAAGAAATTCAAATTTGATATAAATAAGAACTTTTTTATATTTTCTGCCCTTTTTTTTTCTTTTTTTAATCACTGTCTTGCAATAGGGCAGTTTGCCCAGAGAGGCTGTGCGGACTTTATCCTTGTGGGTTTTCAATATAAAGCCCAGAAAAACCTGATCTGACCTAAGAGTTGATTTCCAGAGTGTCTCTTCCAAGCCTAATTATCCTGTGATTCCTTGATTTTATGACTGCAGTATACCTTAATGCAGAAGAATTAATGTTGGCTTTTATATTTTTACTTCCTTTATTGAGAGAAATATTGGATTAATGCAAAGTGGGTTCTTTATACATCCTTGCAAATATGTGCTCAGCTGGGGTTCAGAAAGAAGGAAATTTTCTGAGAAGTTTTGCTAATCAAAGGCAATTTTGTGTAGATTTCCTTTACAGGAAACAGTCCAAACTGAGGCGATGGAAGAGACTGCTCAGGTAGTTTAACTCCCCCTGACCTGCCTGAAACTAACAAAACATTGGATAACAGTGTTTTGGTCCCATTGGACTTGCTGATGTTAAATCAGGCAAGTCCTCTGCCATGCTCTGCATGCCACGATAAACACAGTAAATGAGAGGAAAATGTAATGAGGGATTGTTTGGCAAAGCTTAGCATAGATGTTACATCATCATTACACTCACTGTATTCTAAAATCACAGTTGTCTCTCTCCAAGAGCTGCACTCACTTCTGGATTAGATAAGGAAAAATACAGAATATTTTGAATCAGCTTTCATGTTTGTGGCCTGGGTAATTCTTCCTTCTCTTTCTGTAGTTAATGGAGATAACTGGGGTCAGAGGCATTTTGTTGGATAGTTTTTCATTCTAAAATGAAAATATTGGGTGTGTGTTAACAGCCATACTTGGCCAAAAATAAGAGCAAGGAAGGCATCACAAAAGCACAAAGGGAAAGCTTAGCAGTGGAGGAAAATAAACAGTAAATAAGGATCAAGGGGAGAGGGGGGAAAGGAGGACCTGAGGATCTTGTGCGATACAAGGAAATAGGGACAATGGGTTAAAAAATAGAGGAGAAGATACAGAGTGAGCAATAGGGTTAAATGCCCCCAAATAAATAATAAATTACAAAATCCCAAACAGATTCACAGACCTTCCCCTGTCACACGACGCAGAAAGTGAGCATGGCAGCAGGTATTTCTGTATTTCTGCGCGAGGTAATTACTGCTGTAAGCCTAGAGCAGTGTTATACAAAAGAGAGAAGTTAAAATTGCTCAGGCTAGCATTTTAGGCAACTTTCTTTAAGACACATTTCTAAGCAGTGCCACTAACCCAAGGGCAAGCTAAGTAATGCCAGACTAAAGTTTGCTTGTGATTCACTGCTGACTTACATCTGGTAAAGTAGCATGCCCAAGGCAGTCTAAAATATGGCCAGCCACAAACATGGGTTAAATTAATGTGGTTCAGCTAAAATGTAGTGCATGAAATAAGAACCAGTCTAGTCAGTGTAGGAAAATATAAACTTTTATGACTTCAACTTACTGAACCTGACTATGACTGAAATGAGGAACCTCTGAGATATTTTTAAAGCCTTGTGAAAAGTGACATGAGTGTGATGCTTAGGCTTTAGCTGTATTCTTCCTGCCATCACTTTTAAAATGCAAATACTCTAACTTTTTACTATTATTATCTGACTGATTGTGAAGAAATTGGAAGAAGTATCCTTCCTCCTCCCCAGACATCACCTACATTTACACGTTGAGCATGGCCAGCACAGTGGGAGTGCATCAGATCCCTCAGAACAGGCGTATTCCTTGTTGTGCTGCAAAGAGCCACATACAGCACTGACCAACTGGTGGGATTGTGGCATGACTGCAGGAGGGCAAATACACCACTGATGTCTGCAAGCTTGGCTGGAACACACCACCATCATGGAGAGGTTCCAAACAAGGACAGATGTTGGATAACAATGTTTCTGAATAACGGGACTGGGCTGCTGGGAGATGTTCCTCAAGCTTTTATTGCAACATCAGCCTCAGTACAGGGTGAGGCAACTGAAAGATGGCAACAGTTCACGCCTTGCCAACAGCAGCCAGAATTCCCTGTGTGAAAAGGCCTTTTAAAAGTTTTCTAACCAATAGCAGATTGTTAAGAGCTTACAGACATCTGCATGAATCAATCATTAAAACTACACGTATGCCTTATATCTAACAATATGTACTTGTTCCATATTTCTTATTACTCAGGAACATTTTATACTCTTCTATAAACAAAGCACAGAGCCTCATTATTAAACTTTTCTATTACTTTGCTTAACATATTTTCTCTATTTGCTAAGGCCTAACTCTACACACCACAAAGACACAGTCTTATTGTTTTATGTCCTCATTCTTGTATCTTTTTAATTTCTACATCTGCACTGCTATGAAAGCTTTCTGGTTTTTCTATTTGCTGCAGACAGACCCAAAGTTAGCTTTGGGAAAGTGTCTGTCTTTCTGATATCCTCTAGAAAAACTTTTAAGGGATACGTCCATGACCTCCACAAGCCCAGAGTGACGATTTTTGCTTTCCCGACAGCTTTCCTGGGTTGTTCAGGAAATTTCAAGCTGCAAATGCTACTTCTAGGGCAGAAGGAAACCACTGCTGAAATTCCAAAGAAATTCCAACATTAAGAAACAAAGTGGGCAGAGGGCTGAAAAGTAACTGGTGTTTATTCCTCCAGGGAGAGCAAAAGGGATCAGTCTTTAAACCCACAATTATTAATGGAGTGATTATGTAACAGTGTGTGTATGGGTGTTATGAAGGGCAGAGCTACAATTTCACATAAAGATTGGACTCCAGAACTAAGGACAAAGCAACAGACTATGAGAAAGGAGGGACTGAAATGAAAACCAGTTGTTCCATGAACTCCAATTTTACAGTACTCCAAAACTCACTGAGCTGTACCAACTGACATATCATCAAAATTGGGAATAACATAAAACTGCCCATCCTTGAAGCATGACATGAGGAAATTTTGCAATTATGGAATACTGAATATATTCCAACAAAACAAAGTGCCAGGCAGCTCATCTCCACCTACTTCCCATGCTCAGAATATAAATGGAAAAGGGAACATCAGCAAAACCTGTGGTTGGATCCTTTGTCGCTGAAGGCTTTTTAAGCAACTGAAGATTAATCATCCTTTTAATCAGAAGAAGATTGAGGACTAAGGACTTATCACCAAACAACTTACTTGGGTAAATTACTCAAAGCACCTAATTAAATTGATATACTCTCTTACCAGGATGTAAACTTAGAAGTCTGAAAACCTGTAAACAGTACAAAGGTGCTTACCCATTATCCATGATTCATTTCTCTGTTGGTGGAATGGATAACAATAACTTTCTGAGAGCACCATAAAAATTAATTTAAAGAGTGTAGTAGCCACATAAAGACCCTTTTCTTTCTCTCTTTACATCATAAATTGCCAGATAAGGCACAGGGATTTTTATTAGTTATGAAATGGTAAACTAACAGCAATATTTACAGCTTTGTACATCATCTAAAAAACATGCCTTGAGCTGTTTGAAGATTTGTTATACAGTTATTATTGCTGAAAAATAATTGCGTCTGCTCCAAAGTTTGCTCAGTTCTATAAAAAAAAATTAGTAGAACATGATTAAGAACAAGATCTGAGTTCATGTCATGTTACTTTATTCTATTCCCTGAGTTGTCTTTTTAGGAAGCTTAATCATGATGGTTTTCTTTGCTGCTAATGGATAACAACTGGTTCTGGATCAATCTTGTTCACTACAGAACAGAACTTAGAATCTTCAGTCAGGACTTTCAGTGAACAAGTAAATTTGGGTGAGATCCTTTACAGATGCCTTGAATAGATATGTCTTATGTCAAATTATGGAATTAATACTTTCCATCTTTCTGTGAGAAGGGGTCAAACCTCTATACCTGAAACAGATGTTTGATCAGAACATAGTCAATATTAGCTTCCTTTGAACCTGACCAAAAATATACTAAAATACTATAATGAGAACAAGTATATTAGCACCATTTTCTGGTGGAAGGTGTCTGTACCTATGACACAGGGGGACTGGAATTAGAGGATCTTTAAGATCCCTTCCAACCCAAAACATTCTGTGATTCTATAGGCATTGTGTAGCAGTGTGATGTCACAAAAACTCAGATACAAAATGTAAATTATTTTACATAACTATTTAAGTAGAAATAGACAAGGCAAGGGAAGATGAATGTAGCTGCTGGCAGGAGTCATTCAAAGAGTGATAATTTGCTAGACAAAGGAGAAGGAAAGTTCAAATAATAGCAAACAGATAATCCTACTGAATACAAGGAAGATGATTGGCAAAATCAAAAACTAAGATAAGCAGTCAGGAGCAGATAAGGTAGATGAGACTGCTCCTTTTGGGAGGGGGCAATAGCAGCAATGTCACAGGGTGAAAGAACATAAGCCTGACTCACGTCTGACTTCTCTAATCAAGTGGCTCTGACGTCTGATCTTGGCTACGACACCTGGCAGTGGCTCTAGCCAGGGGTTCCACATGTACGGCTGTGGTGGTGTGCACCCATCTCTGATTTAGGAAATGGGGACCAAAGGCTAATAGCTCTGTATGGTGTTAGTGATTAACAGTGTGCAAGGATTACCCATTAGCATCTGTCCTCTTAAGGAATAAATTAATTCAGCAAAGGTTTGATTTACACTGGACTGATGTATCAGTCTTCCAAGCACTCCCAACATAGCCAGCTCTAATTCCCTAATGGATATATATTTATATAAATACATTGCCACACTTGTTTTTCCAGAATTTCCCTACATTATCTCTACCTCTACCAAACAGCAGGGAATTTCCCAAGGGGAAATCTTGCTGTACTTCCTGTATGCCAGCATATATAATCCAAATAAGACTGTCAGGGCTCCATCACTTTTTTCAGTCACCCTATGGAGCCAAAGATACGATATTTTCTTTTTTTAAAATCTCTCTCTCATACTGATGGTGTTATACAAATAATAAATATCAACAGCTATTTATAGTTCCAATTTATACTTATCCAGTCAGACATAAATGGAAAAAAAGACAACTGTGACCAGACAAGCAGAGCTGAATGAATTTCACTTCAGAGTATGAATTTCAGACAGCGAATAAAAAGTCTTGTGCTTATAACTAGCATGTTTGATTTTGTTTTTCACTTATTTGCTTTCACATTTGAAAGAATAAAGAAAGGGAAAAAAGAAACATAATGGACTAAATGAAATAACAACAACAACAACAAGACAAATATCTACTCTAGCAATGGAAACTTACTAAAGGTAATTTTTTGGAAAAATATCCCATTGAGAAAAAGAAAAAAAAAATGTTCCTGGCTGTGATATATCCTGGGCTAATTATAGATCCCCTACTGGAAATCACACATAGTCAATAGTTTTTACATCTGGATTGGAAAATGCATTGGACAAAGTATTCCAGAAAAAGTTTGTCTTGGGAGAATGGTTTAGTAGGATTATTCCATTCCTAGCTTGTAAAACACCTGTAGTGATTTAGTCCAGCTAGAAACTAAGAACCACATTTCTACTTGCTTACTCCTCTCCCAGCCTCTGCTGGGGAGGATGACTGGAAAGGAAAGGGAAACCTTGTGGACTGAGAGAAGAAGAACTTATTATTTGAAATAAAAAGTATTATTATTATTATTATTATCATCATCATCATTATTAATAATAATAATAATAAAAAATGGTGATTATAATAATAATCATCATCATTGTAATGAAAAGGAGAGCGAGATAAAACCCAAGGGAAATAAGTGATGCCCAGTACAATTTCTCCTCACACACTGACCAATGCCCAGCCCATCCCTGAGTAGTGATTGGCAGTTCCCAGCCAACTCCCCCCAGTTTATGGACCAAGCATGACGTTCCTTGGTATGGAATATCCCCTTGGCCAGTTTGGGACAGCTCTCCTGGCCATGCTCCTCACAGGTTCTTGTGCACCTCCTCACTGGCACAGCATGGGAAACTGAAAATTCCTCAGCATTGGGTGAGCATTACTTAGTAAAATCTTCATCAATGTGTTGTCAACATTATTCTCCTACTAAATCCCAAAACACAGATTATAACAGCTACTGAGAAGAAAATTAACTCTATCCCAGCTGAAAACAGGGCAATATTGGATTAACACAAAACTTGATGGCTTCATTCTTGTGTATTTAATTACTTATAGTTGATTTTTTGAGTTTTGCTGGTTTTATGAGTGATCTTTAACTACAGAGACAGATTCTGATGGTGTTTTATCATTACACAAACCTTTTGCTATGTTAAACTAACTTGAAACAGGGGAGAAAGTGCTATGCATACTTTATAATTTGTTGATCTCACCTGGGAAAGGGAGAGGGCAACATTTATAAGGGAAGAAGAAAACACATGAGCCTCTTGACAAATAAGTATTTTTCTGCACAGAGGCAAATTCCTATGACTCTAAATTGACTTGTGGCTGTTGTTTTGATAGCTTGTAAATACAGCTTATTCAAATTCTGCTTTTTTTAACGTATAAAATGTGATAATATTGTAGGAAAAGTAGAGCCTGCAAATGCCAATGAAAGAGTCAAGAGATCTCTCAAATTGTGTTTACTTGGCATAGGAAAGACAAATTAAGTATAACGATTTCTGACTCCAATCATAACACACTGGTACCTGTCCAGACCATTGACTTCTTTCATTCAAAAAATGAAATCTCCAGCAAATCCATATTGTTCTGTTTGTCACCTTGCACTCTGTTAGAGCTAATTGTCATTATGGGGCTGAAAATCCAAGCTCAAAGATCCAATTCATGTCCTGACTGCAGGAGAGCTGGCAAAAGATGTGAGTACAGAAGACCTGGAAAAAAGAGTGACAGATTGTTTTTCTGGAGCTTTTTCAGATTAGTCCTTCAAGAGAAGCTGCATTAATTTCAATAGAGGAAAAGCAAAGACTGACCTAATTTAATTTAGGGTTAGAGAGAATGGAAAATGATGTAAGGTGCAAAAAATATCAAAGGGAACTATGGTGAAAACTGATCTGTTTTCCAAGTTTTACACTAATGGAAGAAAATAGTTTGGTTTACATCATGATATTAAGAAGGAAAACCTGCTAAAACCAAGCAAAATCTTTTCTGGGTTAGGAGATAGTTGCACTCCTATATACATAATTTAATTTTTTTTTTTCATAAATGAAACCAAAAATCAAAACTGATATCATCTTTGATTGCAATCTTCCAGGATACAAGGGAAATACATGGAATGTGTTACTAAGAACGAGAAAAGGTTTAACTTTTAAAAAAACAACTTTTAAATCACCTTCAACAAGTCTAATGTTATAAAATATTTTGAATAACTTTTCCTACACCGGAAAATATAAATTAAAATAAAATTAAAATCTCTGAATTCCAATGACTGACTCTCCTCTGCTTGCTCGAAAAGAGAAACAACTAAAATACCTATGTACATGCACTAAGGAAAGAAAATGGGAAAGCAACAGGCCAGTTTATCATTTGTTATTTTTTCTACATAATGATTGTAGATTCCCTGCTCACCAAAAGCACCCCAGCCTGTTTATTTTTTTAATGATGAGCTGCTACCCAAAAGAAACAAAGTGGCATTCTGTTGACACCATATGGTGGCTGAAAAATAGATTCCATAGTATTCTATTTGTTAGAATGTCTTCTGAGTTTCTGTATCCATAATTTATGTTGGGGCCTTCTCTGATTGCCAAAATATTCAAACGGCTTTCTCTTCACAGGGTAGCCTGCGTGGGGGGAAGAAGGTTTTCAAAACAGCAGGACCCGAACAATCTCCTGCTGCTCAGAGGAGAAATCATTTCCAAGCTTCTGTCCTTCTGGCTGCTTTCATTGTAATAATAATTTACATCCTGTGCGAGGAAACTGTTTGTGTTCAGAAGAAACCTAAAATAATAAATAAAAAAGAAGGGAAAAAAACCCCAACAGTTTATGCTCTTGCATGCTAATACAAGAATTTGTGAATATTAAGCATCAATTTAAAGTTGCATTGACTCCTAGGCTCTGACGTAAGTAAATAGCTGAGGCTTTCATATCTTAATGGAAAGCGATATGCAGAGGTTATTGAACAGTGCAGTTTCCAAATGATTGCCTCTGCAGCTGGCATAGAGAGATCCAGAGTGGTTATGGATGAGCTAAAATAATTAAGACATATTTCTCCTGGTGTCTGCTCGGTTATTACTCACTTTTTAAGAGGCCATAATTTAGGCAAAGATTTAAGGATGACCGTGAATCACAAACAGATATTTCATATGGTCTTAATATGGTGTATGAGGCCACTTGCATTATGCAGCAGGATAAGTGTGTTGTGAGCAGCAGGGATCCTGGAATCACATTAAAAGACTGAGCCAGTCCCCCCTTTCTCACCTTTCTCTTCTCCTCAATCTATCACAGTTTAGTGCTTTCTGCTGTTTGACCAGTTCTGTTTCCCTCTTGCCTCTGGGATGTTGGCAGGAGGACTCAGGATGATGAATGGACACCTGAGTGTGAGGGGAACTAAAACCAGCTGCAGCAGGGTTATTAATGCTTAGCAGAATAGGATTATAGGAGAAGGAGCCCACCTGTTGTGAGGATCTTCTTAAGAATTAGACTAGACCTATTTGACCCTGAGGTACCCTGGTCTCAGAAGATTATTTATCCTCAGGAGTAAAATGGAGTTATGTGGAGGTTTTATTTCATTCCTCAGACTTGGGAAGCATTCCTTCATTCTTGACCCTCTGGCCATCCTGGGCATACAGCTGAGATACTCCAGCTGAGGTCTGAAAAAGTAATTTAGCTAGTAGCAAACTTGGATCCCATGAAATTGTAGTTTTTACAAAGAAATAGGATGGAAGCTGGATACTCTTCCAGAGCATCTGGCAAAATGCTGCTGACAGCTTTGCTTATTCTAAAGATGTACTGGTTTAAAAATGTCTTTACTGTAATAGAGATTTACTGATGCGAATACATATTTCTTGTATTAGTCTGTTTAATGACAGTGTCTTAGAAGTTCAGTCAATATTTAAATCTGACATATTCTCTTCCAAATCAAAAGAAAGAACATATTCTCCTATAGGAAATGAAAGTAGAAAACCTGTGACCAAATTAAATTAAATTTTTAGACAAGCATTATATATGGAGGAAATCTTGAAATATCATATTTAAGTAACTGTATTTAATCTGGGAAGAAAAAAAAGGGAAATTTCATTGAAGAATTGTTTCTAGATATGTATTACAAATAATTTCTGAAAAAAAGAAAGGATGGGTCAAAAGTTCTAGCAACATCAACAAGAAATCTTAATTGCAAATTACTTTGCAACATATTTAAGACAGTTCTCTAGAAAGATTTATCCTGCCCTACAGAGCAATTCTCCAGATAACCTGAATTTAGGATATCAGAATAATTTCTCTCATGTGAGCAGCTCAGTTCGAGTTATTTATGCTAGGAAAAAGATTGAGTCCCCACCCAATATTTACCTGGACTAGTGGCATTACTAAATTAATTTCCTTTATTTAAGGTTCCATTTACCTTTCAGGCATATTGTCTTTTATATCACAATTACTAGTGTTTATGTCTATTTTTGTATACAACTGCAGTTGAGGTTAGGCCAAGTTGACTCTCAATGTGAAGATAGAATCATTAGTGAAGAGAAGGATGAGAAGACAGTCTGAAACTGGTTTTATCCCAAGAGTGATGTTTGTGAAAATCCACCAGAGAAACCTCCTGAAGCATTAAGATGCAGCTTGAGAGTAATTTAGCCATTCACAGTGTTGGTGTTTAGATGTAATCTCTTTGTCTAAGGTTCCAGAGTGGTTACTGGTGTTCTCAGGTGGGTTTCTGTAGCCTAATATGGGCCCTTGCTGCTGGTTGGGCTCTGGGGGCTTGAGACATCTACACAGCACTTCCAGTATGGCATGGAAGCTAGGAGAACTCTTTATTCTTCTGAAGCAAAAATTGGAGGCTAGAGAAAATACAGGATCCCATTCCAGGCAAATAATATTGATGGAGGCTAAAGAGCTGGTTATCACTGCTTTAGAGCAGAGACACAAATTTTACCAGCTGAACAGCTCTCCAGGATCCATGGACTGCACTGATGAGTTTTCTGTTCAATAAAATGGGAGCTGGGACACACAACGCGTGGGAGAAACTTAGGTCTTTTTCAGCTGCCTAAAAATAATTGTTTACTGCCATTTGAGTTCCAGAAAGGTTCCTGTAGAGTGTGGAAGTATCAGTGGCAGTGTATAATGTCTGAAATAGCACGAGGTGCCTCTGTTTGCACAATCAGTTTGAGTTTATGTAGTTCAATATGAGAGTTTACATGTAAACATTTACTGTTTGGATTTTGCAGCTGAATCCCTACTGCCCCCGTGACTGCAGATATCCTTTCAGCACAGAAATTCTAATAGTACACTTTTCCCCCCACTGATGTGGAAATTTTATGTCTTTTCCAGTCATCAAGACTATACCTGCTTACAGACATTTGCCCTGTCAACAAAGATTCAACAGAGCACAGTTTGGTGCAGGTGATTGCAACTGTGTTTTATTCTCAACCTGTAGATAGATTCATTGCTGGAGAGAAGATTCAAGGCAAACAAAATGAGGTGATAAGTTTTGTCACTAAGTTATTCCAAGTACTGTTC
The DNA here is from genome assembly GCA_013398615.1 of Brachypodius melanocephalos. Classification (NCBI taxonomy): domain Eukaryota; kingdom Metazoa; phylum Chordata; class Aves; order Passeriformes; family Pycnonotidae; genus Brachypodius; species Brachypodius melanocephalos. The sequence continues at coordinate 14,865,064 of VZSR01003806.1, read as the reverse complement.
GTGTCTCCTCAATAGAACTTTCGGAACTTTTCTCATATACAGTATTGATGCTCCCCAGAAAAGCTGCAATGATTTGTTATTAAGGTATCATGGGACTTCTAATTTTGTTTCTTCATTTTCTGCTCTCCTCTTCTTTAATTCCTTTTGCATGCTGCACTGCACTGAGAATGGATGATGAGATGAGCTGTAACTCCCTTGCAAAACTTTCTTCTTGTATGCAGAGCTGTTTCTCTTTTTTTTTTTTTTTTTTTTTTTCAGAGAAGGACCACGTCCTCTAGCCCAAAGTCTCTTTAGCTTTCAAGGTTGTGTGTTTAAGTATTTCAGTTACAAGTATCAAAAGTGCTACTCAATTAAAACAGAATTTTTCTCCCCTCTCTCATCTTGGGAAAACCCACTGTGATTTCAGGTATTAATGGATTAAGAAATTTAAGTGTTCTTGATTAGGGATTATAGAGATGAGAATGGCAACACCCATGCAGCCTAACAATACATTCTGATCTTGGCATATTGACAAAGAAGACCTGTAGGACTGAATTTACAGGCTGCATATGAGAATGCTGGTACTATAATTTGGATTTAGCTTCAGACTGGAGTGATGCAGGGAGGAGATATCTACTCCTAGCTACTGGGTTTCCTACCAAGCTGTGAACCCAGAAAGGGGGCCAAGTCTGGTATGTTCTTCATTAAAACATTGATTCATGCTTGTAAGGTGCTTTGAAAGTGAAGTATTGTGATTAGACCAATTGATATTGGTGTGGGGAAAAAAATCTGTCTTTCTGGCTAGAAAGCCTTCTTTGAGTCCATTTGGCTCAGGAAATTTCATAGGACCCACTTTCTTAGGTCTGCAGGTATGTTCAACACCAGGTCCTGATTTCCCTATCCTTTTTTCACTCATATCTGTTAGCTGGATTGAGCTAATCACTGCCTCTCCAGTGCACCTCCACAAAGGGGTGTGGGAAGTCAAGATGGGAGATAGACATGCAGGCTTTGCCTCTAAATATTATGATTTTGATAACACCTAGGCCTGAAGAGTTCCTGAGCTGAGATATTATATGTGGAACTCCAGCCCATGACATCCATATTATTTTTTTCTATCGTGAAAGCTTTATATCACCCTACAAAAATTGACTTGACTTATGTCTACAGGCCATTACATCCACAAAAGCACTTTGTTAGAAAATACAAAATTCCCAGTAAGTGTTATATTTTACTCTTGGTAGGATATGACAACAAACAGTTTTTTTTCAGATCAAATGGCACTGCTTAAAAGAAAAATCACTGAGAAGATTATGTGGGTATTCAACAACTAAATACTGAGCAAAACTAAAGAGGATGTCTATTGTCAGGAGGGTCACTGATAAAGCTGCAATATAATTAAAATTCTGGGATTTTAAATTCTTTTTTTTTTTCCAAGGACTTGATTCTGCATTTCACAACACGATTTTAATGCCAAGGTACTTGTCTTTAATCCAGTGGAGACGCACCGATGTAATGAAGAATTATTTCCAATATTATTAATTTCTTTTATCTATTCCTTTTTTGTTATCTGGGGGGATTAGAAAACAAAATGATAATTAATTTATAATGATGTTGATCCAGGATACAAAGATATGCCTTCAATATAGTTTGTTACGTATTTTGAAAATAATCAGTTTATTAACCGTTAATAAGAACTCTAATTTGTTTGTTAAAAAGACCATTACTTGTGAAATCCTGCCCCCCTGACAGCAAAATTGTCATCTGCTTGATCAGAGGCACACTTTGCTGTCACTGTCTTAACTTCAAAATCGTTATTTTTCATTATTCAAACAGAGGGAAAGCCTTGAGCCATAAACATTTTCAATAAACCCTTTACCTATAGGGATACAAGTTAAGGCCACATTATCCTTCCCTAGAAAGATGAGAAATCGTGCATGCTTCAACAATGTCTGAAGCTGACCTTAAAAATTGTGTTTAGAGTCCGCTTCAGAGAAATGCTGGAGACAGGAGGACACAGAGTGATCTTCTCCAGTCTGGAGTGGTGCTACAGACCTTGCACCAAAGACAGCAGCAATGAGTGGAGCTTACGTTGGGCTCTACATCCTTCAAACCACTTTGAGTGCTGCAAAAGCTGCATGCAGGGCAGGAGAACCCGTTTGTGAAACGTTTCTAGACTAATGTTTCCCTTTTAAGAAGTTCATTTGTTGGATGAATTTCAGATACATGTCCAAGGTTTTAGGTAAGTACCCAAACCACCAAACTCATCTGTCACTCTGGAAAAGCAATGATGGCTTTAAAAATAACCTACACTCTCAGTGTTAGTGTTAGCAGCAGAATGCTCTACTTACAGCCTGACCAAGTGTTTAATATGTTTTGCTTTGTGAAAAAAGGTAATTATTACCTGTCATTGCACAGAGACCAGAAGAGTTCCAATGATTTGTTCATAGAAATGCAATTTTTAATTAATAATCACTAACTGATCTGTTAATGAATGAAACATATAAACTAGGTTCACCTGCTTTGAAGAAAGCAAGGATTAGCTCCGTAATGTGACACTTGATTTTCTTCACTTTTGTAGGAATTACCCTATTCTTTCTCAACCCAAATATCACAGTCCTTCATTTTGTGAATAAAAAATCAATGTGTTCTGAAGACAACACACCAAAATCCAGGCTCACAAAAATTTAGGACTTTTATTTAGGTTCTTAACTGCAAAACCTATATACACTAAATAATTTCTGGTAATCAACAGAGATATATGTATGGAGGAAATATTTCTCATGTGAGGTCACCTCCTAGAAAAGGAGGCAAGATTTGGTGCAAAAACGAAGCAGAAATGGCTCGTGTTGATCTTGGCAGCTTTCTGAATTTATAAATGAAACAGAACTGGAATAGGAGTGTCACTTCAAAAGATATTTGGATTATTTGTTTCAGAGTAGAAGATATATTCATCCTGTTTATGATCTGAACTGTTTTATATCAGTAATTTATGTATGATTTGCAAAACTTCTATCTTCAGTGTGCCAGCCAAATAGTTACACTTTGAGAGAGGAGAGTGGGGAGGAGAAAGAAGGGTGTTGAATATAACCTTTGTAAATGATTTAGTTTATTGGCAATAATTTTGTGTTGATGCTGCCTTTTCCTTATCTAGTTTTCACACATTTCCTTCATTGATATTCCTGCATCATTCTCAGCTGTTCTCCTTTTATTTATTTTTAAGAAGCTCTCCAAAGTCTGATTTCCTTAATCATGGTTGCTGTATTTACTGAAACCATGGGGGTTAAAAGTCTTGCATTTTTTTCATTTATTTGAGTTCTTATTCCACTAATTTTTAGTTGTGCATTTTCAGGTTGCTTCTTTAGAACCTTTTCACATTAAGATTAACATTCAGATTCTTTGTAGTATTGTCAAGTGTTCCATGCCTGACACTAATTATCAATTCTGTAGAAATGAATGGCATCATCATATAAAGAAATTAAGGACATAATTTACCACAGAAAATAATATTCTGACATTTAGTTAAAAAAAATAAAAGATGGATGAATATCCTTGGCTGTTTAAAATAAAATGTTTGAAGACAATAGCATCAAATGAGTTTATGCTTGCTGAATATATGGTTTGAGGTGTCTGTATGCTAAGGACAGAGGGTGTTGCAATTCCAAAGGCAGAGTGATTCCTCCACTGATTCCAAAATAAGGTGTGTTGGAGAAGAAGTACATGGTGTGAGACTGCAGCACCTTTCCAAATGGGAATCCCAGTTTCTGTTGCTGGGGGACTTTTAATGCCATTTTTCTAGAAAAAAAAAGAGAAACTAGAAAAAACCCAGAAAAATCCACTGCTAATCGTAGACCTGTGATCCAAGAGAATTTTAAAAAATGATCACTCAGGTCTTAATTACACATACAAGTTCCAGGATTACTGTGATAAGAACCACAGCAATACATGACATGATTTTATTTTGGAAAGGAATGGATTTTCATTTCCTACTGAGTTGTTTCAAGCCAAACCATTAGAGCTACATACCATAGGCTGTCATCTGTGTTTCACTATCCTTTAAAGTCTGTTGGTCATGATGAATTTTTTTTCTTCTTCATCATTCTGGTGTGAGACGAGCATCAAGTATTTTAAAGAAAACAAGAATTAGTTAAAAGGATGCTAACTGCTACAGAGTTTGAAAACACCATGAAACTTGGGAATAGAAATTTTCCTAAAAATAATTTGCAAATTTTAACCCTAATCATCAGCCTGATGATGATAGCCTGATGATAGCTATAATAGCCCAGTGTTTTGATCAGGCTAATCAAAATATTTCCCCAGAAACAAAACTAAAAATAGTGACTGTACTTATTAAAATAGTTTTGTGAGTTGTCAGCTGTTTTGACCATGTGATACTGAACAATAAAACTGGGCAATAAACCATAACCCATTAGATGGCCAAATCTTCATGTTAATGAGTAGCTTTAGAAGACTACTTCTTAATGATGTATTTAGGCTCTAGAATAGACAGTTTTATTCTTTTTAATCACCAGGCAATGCATGGCATTGATTGTCAGTATAAAGATATGTCAGGCCTCAGGCCATCCTTGTATATCAGTTGCCATGAATTCTGCTGAAAACATCAGTCATGAAACATTAACTTCTTAAAACAAAAATCAAACTTCACAGGCATCACAGCAGATGTATGAACAAAGGAAATCAACAGTTGGGTTTGTTAAGGTAAACCCATATGAATATACACAGAGCATTCACTCATTCTCTTTTTTCTTTTGTTTTCTTATCACTCACTATTCTATCCTCAAAATTCAATTCTTCTTCAATTCTTCTTTGAGTGTGATTGTTAGCAATTCTACATGCTCCAAACTTTTTCAGATAAAAGGGAATTTTTTTTTTTTTTTTTTACTGGAGGACGTTCTAAAATTTCTGATCACCATAAAATGAGAGCTACCATAAATGAGTCATACCCAAAGGAGATGACAGAGCAACCCCTCCTTTGTTCCAGCCTCCAGTGAGACCCTGTTGGGTGCACACAGTGAATTTCTCACATCTGAAAGGTCCTTTCTTCTCAGATTATCCACTGCAAGTTACAGGATTTCCCTTCAGATCCATAGGGAAAGTGAACTCACCATTCTTTGCTAGAGACACTCCCCTGCTCAGACACAGGAAAAGTTCTCCCCAGTTTTCCAGGTTTCAGACACTAACCCTTGTGTTGGTATGCAGTGTTTGTATGTATGGAGACTGTCTAGATCTTGGCCTGATTAAGCAGGTAAGGGGCAGATTGATGACTGCTCTGCTGTCATATTGATTTCAGTTGTTGTTTGTTGAGCTTGCCCCACTCCAGCATCTGGCAGGAAGAGTACTTTTCAGATAAACCTTCAGTTATCTCATTCCAGGAACAGTGTGATAATAATAAATCTTAGACATTCTTCAGTTTGTGTATGTGTCAGCTTTATACCTGATGGCTTGGATGTTCACCTGAAGTTTACCAGTATTAAAATTGCTTTGGGAGTCTTGTGCTGCCTGAGGGTGTTAAGGGATTCCCAGCACAATTGTTATCAATGCTGGGAGGGAGACTATTTCTGCCAGTTTTGGTGACAAGTTTATAATAAAAAAGACAAATATTTTAAAGAAAAAAATTAGATGTCATGGATATTTTGACATGTCTAATAAACATCCACTTGAATTCTATTCTAGCACTGAACAGTTCTAGCTATTCAATCAGCCTGGAAGAAAAGACACATGGGTTGTATGGAAACAAGGGGTTAAGGGAGCGATATTTGGACATCTGGAGGGGAATACTTGTCTTTTATTTGCAGATCAAAATATGTGCCTTTTAGCACAGACTTTGAAAGTATTGATGTCAATTTAGTGCAGATTTCATCTCTCTGTTTTGTAAGAGGGTCATATTTACAAACAAATAGAGACAGAAAAGTAAATTTAAAGTCAGGTCTGATGGACAAATAGAACAGATGACAATCAGAAGTGGCTGGAATGGTTCTATGTCCCAAATATATATATAGCTTGTAGTTTTCTTTACTTTCTATACTTTCATGTTTTCATTGCTATGGAGCATGCTTGAATTGAAAAACTCTGAAGGAAATAAATCTGGAACAGTTTTAAGGAGGTAATGATAACAATGTGGTCTGAATTTGGGTTTTTTCTTCTTTCATTTTATGCATACAGTAGGATTACCAAAGTGAAATCAGATATGCAGAAGTTTAGAGAATTATACATTCAAGAACAGAACCATCTTTGAATTAGCATCTCTAGCCTTCTGCAGTTTCATCACAAAAACAATAACAGTGTCTTCTCACTCCATTTGCTGGCACTACGTTTCTGTTTTATAAACTTTCCAATGGCAGATGTGTATCCAGTCAGTGTGTCTCATGTTATTGGGCTATTATTGTCACTATGTATTTTAAATCTTTTCAGTGGAATTGGATCAAAAAACAACACAACTGAGGCCACAAAGCTTTGGCAGGAAAGTCCTGTAATGTATTGATGCTTGTCCCAAAAAGACACAAGCTGACCTGTGACATTTAGCCAGGGTGTGGACCAAACACAGGAGATAGCAGGGGATGGAGAGGGCAACATAAAAAAACTTGTAGATGGTAGATTGCTAAATTTAAACTATGCCACAAAAAAGATAAGGACAGTTGACTTTTACAGAGATTATGATATCTCTGTAGAGGAGGATCAGGACAAAGAACATTTAGTCTGGACACAAATAAGAATGTGGAACCTGACGTGATGCTCTCATGAGTGCTGGGGAAGTTCGCCAATGTAATTGTGAGGTCACTCTCGCTAATTTTCAAAAGATCATGAAACCAGGAGAGATTCACAATGACTGGGATAAAGCAAATGTCACTCTTATCTTCAAAGTCAAGATGGAGGGTCCAGAAAACTACAGGCTGGTCATCATCACACCTGAGAAGCTGATGAAGCAGTTAATCCTGAAAACGATTTTCAAACTCAAGGGGGACAAAGTGATTGGGAGCTATCAAACTGGATTTATAAAAGGGGAATAATGTTTGATCAACCTGATAGCTTTCTATGAAAATGCTAGCTCAGTGGATGGGGGTAGTTCAGCAGTTTTGTTTATTTTGATCTTACTTTGAATACCATCTCCCATGACATTCTCATCTGTGAACTCACGAACCAAATGTTAGTAAATGGACAGTGAGATGGACTGAAAATTGACTGATCTTTCAGGCCTGAAGTGTTGTGGTCAGGAGTAGAGAGTCCCACTGGAGGATGGTCACTCTTGGTCTTCTCAGGGGTTGATTATGTGGCCAGGGCTGTGTGAGATTTTCACTAATGTCCTGGATGGAGGCACACAGTGCCCTCTCAGCAAGTTTGGAGATGATACAAATCTGAGAGGTGTGGCTGCTAGACAAGGTGGGTGTGCTGCTGTTCACAGAGACATCCAGTGGTGGGAGAAATGCTTCAATATTCCTCATGCTAATGGAGGGAAATGCCAAGACCTGCAGCTGGGGA
>VZSR01003806.1:14830678-14857491 GCA_013398615.1 Brachypodius melanocephalos | reverse complement strand
AGTCTCAGTGGTGCCCAATTAAATAACCAAAGACAATGGGCTTAAATTTAAGCACAGAAATGCAATGTAAACATAATAAAATGCTTTCTTTCTTGGGAGGTCAGACAGACACTGGAACTGGTTTCCCAGAAGGGTTCTTGAGTTTCCACCTCTGGTAATGTTCAACACCTGACTGGACATAGTAACCTGCCAAGCAACCTGCCCTGATTAACTTGCTGTTATTCCAAATGCTTTGGACTATTTGATCTGCTAAGGAACCTTCCAACATCAATTGTTCTGGGATTTTGTGATGTAATATCTTTATACATGGCAGCTTTTTACAGTTCAGCTGTAAGTGATACTGGATTCATTAACTAAATGGAAGATTAAATAATTATCTACTCAAAAGCTCAAGAAGTTCCCACAGAATAAAAATGTTCCAAATGTTCCAACATTTCAAATTCAGAAACTCTAAATAGCTGGTGATTATATTTTTGAGATTGTGATTTTAATTCTCTTAGATGCTTATGAAAAATTGTTTTTGTTGATCTAAATCTAATGATTATAATGAATAGTATTTTTGAGAATATTTATGCATTAGTTTTTGTATCATGTACACAACTGAGGAAAATTGCTATTTGCCTTCATGAAAATTTAGTTACTTTATCAAAAATATCGTTGCTCTTCTGTTTGTTTACATGGTTTTCATTTTTACTTCTAAATTTAACCTTCTTTACAGATACTATTCTGTAAAGTGGTCTCTAATCACTGAAGAATTAAATAGTCACTAAACATCTCTTGATACTCTAAAAATAACAGAAAAGTCACAGGAATGTGAAGAGTGATAAACTTGACTGTACAGCTGAAGCTGTGGGAGAAAAATATGGATATTTGATGCAACTTGCCTTTTTCCCATCTTCTTTTCACGTTGTATTAATCATTAATATCTTTTGTGGAGTTTCTATATAAACAGAATACAGAGTCCTCAGGAACTCTGATTTCACAAATGTCTTTGAATGACCAAGTTGACTCAATTAAACTACCTCTACATATTAATGCTGCTTGAGTTCTATATATAATTCTTTAAACAGAACCAGTGAAATGTTTCTCACTCCAAAATATGGCTTTAGCTTTTGTACTGAAAAGATCCAAACAACAGCAGATTTTGTGGTGCTTAGAATTATCTAGGCAGTATAAAGCAAACTAAAATAGTAGCAACATTTGGATTGTGATTGGAACCTTTGTCCTTCTTTTTAAGGGAAAAAGAAATTAAAAAATACTTAAATTAATGACAGTTTTGTTGTGGGCGATATCATAGGTATCACCCACATCTCGGATCCATCACTTCAAAGTTTATGAAGGCTGTCAGCTGGAGAGTCAAATCTCTGGCTCAGTTTCCTCATTTACTAGAAGAGACACAAGTTTTCTGACGTGCCCAGGGTTAGCCAGAATATTTATGTTGTGGTGTGGGGTTTTTTTTCCCTTTTCTTGGTATCTGTGTGTGGTCTGTAGCAAAGTAGGTTATTTTCCCTGTTCTCTGTCAGTCCAGTTCTGCTGCTTTGTGCAGTTCTACAGGTGGTCCTGTGTTGTCCATGGCAACTTTCTGCTGCACTGGTGTGGGGGATCTGCCTGCCTTCAATTTGTCTTTTCACAAATGTGCACTCTTTACTCTCTGGACTCCCATGACACAATACAAATCCTTCAACAGTGGGCAGGTGGAAAATGGGAATGAGTTTAGACTAAACTCTCATCCTCTATATTGAAGGACAAACATTTAGTATTTGTATTCTGAGAAGCAGATTTTCCCTTCATGTTAAATCATTAAAAAGGGAAAATGGGAAAAAAAAAAAGGGAAGATTATCTCCTCAGCATCAATGCTGAGGCATTTTTCCATTACTGTTATTAGTTTAGTAATGTTTTCATCACTGCTGATCCCAAGGTTTCAACTTAAATATCTTTAGCATGCTTCACATATAACTTAAGGGATTAACCAAGAATTTGTAATTGATTCTGTCTTTTTGGGAATACAATGAAGAGAAAAACTCCTGACTAAATAGCAATATTTTCAGCATGTAAAGCTTTACAGAAAGCCCTGTTATCCACATTTTGTGGGAACATTTAGATCTTTAATGATTTTGGTATGAGGAATATTTTTTCTTTTACTCTCCTTGCACAATGTTTAACAAAATATGGGGATGCTACTGCATGAATAATAAATAATAATAATTAAAAAGTGACAAATTATTGGAAAGGCTAATTCGTTATCAGTGACTGATTCTTTGTTGTCTTTTTCTTTTAATACTTTAAATCAAATCTGATTTATATATTTGGGGAAGGTGGAGTTTGTTGATGGATTTGTTTGGTTTGATGAGCTTTTGTCTTTTTTTTTCTGTTTGCTCATAATTTTTGGGAGCTTTTTGCTTTTTTAAAGTGTTTGGTTTTGTTTTTAGGGAGTTTTATGTGTGTGGAGGGTTGAGGTCTTTTGTTTGCTAGGTTTGGGGATTTTTTGGGGGTTTGTTTGTTTGTTGGTTTGGTTTTGGTTTTTTTTTTTTTTTGGTTGGGATTTTGTGGGGTTTTTTTGATGTTTTTTGTTTTAAGACAGCAATACGAATAAACCACCTGAATTTTGTATTTAAGGAAGAAAATTATCCTTGCAAGATGGAATTACAGGTCATATGCTTCTGTGAACAAACAATAATCTGTTTTTTTTTCCCAGCTGAACTAAGAAAATATGTCATGCTTTACATCTAAAGATGTAAGAATCTTACTAATGATGCAACTTTAAGTTGCACAGGAAGAAAATGATACTAACTTAACAGAAAGAGCTGTGGAGTATTAGATCAATGACAGGACAACAGAGATCCAAAATCCTTGGTTAACATCTTGACAGTGAGGCAATTAATCAAACAAGATAGGCAAAGATATGTGACAGTGCCCTTTTCAAACAAGATTGTAAATGCAAATACCATGTATAATGGTGACAAAAGGTAATTAAGGGTAGATTTCTGTACACTGCTAGTAAATTTTGGTCTAAGTGGTTTATGTCTCCCTCCTCTGTTAGTTTTATTATTAAAAAAATCTTGTTTTTTAAAAATAAAAAATTGAATCTAAATATTTATATACTATAAAAGGGATGACAGCTCTTAAAGCTTTATTTTACAAAACTAATCAGAACTGGACTCATTATCTGGTCCCGAGGCCACATGAATAATCCTACAACCTCTTTTCCTCCAAAACACAGTGACTGCATCCAAACTGCCTACTGAGACAGGTCCCTGGTTGTGTTTATTTCTGAGCTACAGCCAGGCACTCTTGGCTGAAAAAAACTGTAACTAGCTGAATAATTTAGCAACACAATAATCAAGCATACAAGGCTGAAACCTAGCATTTTAAATTTTCTAACTCTTTTGTAAACTGAAGAGCTCGATCTGACTAGGAAGAGGTTAAATTTCTTTATGGCATCCTGTGTGATGCTGGTTCATGACTAAAACAATGTCAATAGCACACCTTCTTTTGTCCATTCTGCAACAGTGCTTGCACAGAGCAATGGTTTTCTTTTCTCTCCCAGCAAACTGGCTGTGAGGGGACACAGATGGGACAGGTGACCCAAACTGACCAACAGCATATTCTATATCAGATGATATGTTCATCAATAGAAGCTGAGGAAAGGATAAAAAAGGGGAATTTTTGGGGTTCATGTGCTTGTCTTCCCTGGGAACCATTCTGGATGGTCTCTGCCTTCCAGCAAGTGGCTGACACCTGCCTGCAGATGGGAAGAAGTGACTGAACTACTCACTTATCTTGCTTATCTACTTACTTATCTTGCTTTGTTTGCAAGCATGTCTGTGTTTAAGTTATTAAACTGTCTATCTTGACCCAGCAGTTTTCTGACATTTGCTCTTCCCATTCTCTCCCCCATGGAGATATATGAGGAGTGTGTGGGAGGCCAAGTGAAAGCTTTGCTGGTCACTGCCAATCCACCACTAATATTCTCAAGATCCTAGTCTGCTTTCCTGATGCCTTTCCCTCAGAGGCACTCTCCCTTTAGGCAGCAAAATTGTCATGCCTTTTTCTCACTTCTAGAAAACCAGAAAGAAACATAAACAAAGCTGCATGACTTGGAGAACCCAGTCACAGTGCTTGGTCATTGAGTTACTAAGGGAATTGCAATGATATGATTGTCACCATGGTGATTGTGATGAGAAGTGAATATTACGGAAGGGAGACCTCCAGCAGAGGAGTAGTGCATCTGGAGAGGTGATACAGAGGAAGATCCCTCTTCCTTTCTGCATCTGCAGGTTTCTGTAATCCCAATTATGCTCTATTCATTTTTTGGATATAGCTCCCATAGCCAAATGTCAGCATATGATCAGATTCAAACAGTCCAAATCCGCAGATTAATTCAAATATGTGAATAAAATTAATGTAATTATGAATAACAATGATGAAAGGAACTGTATCCTCTCCAGAGTGGGTGTGTGCGTGTGTGTGTGTGCGTATATGTGGGAATACCCAAATTCCACCTGAGTCAAATTCAGAGTTTTTCCTAAATCATGAATGACCCTCTAGCCAATAAATATTGTACCTTGAGCATTTTATTAATTTTTTACTCTTTCCAAAAGTGCTTTTGGTGAGTCCTGAAGAGAAAAGAGAAACATGCTAATTCAAATTTATCACTAAATATGAATCTACTGAGTTTCTCAGAGTAGTGTAGAACCAGCCTTATGATCCCCTACCAAGTGACTTTGCACAAATTCTTTTGCATGATCCCAAATCCACCTGCTCAGAGCACAGATGTGCAGTTTTTAAGGAGAGCCTTATTGAAAACCCAGAGATGTCAATTGAAGATTTTGGGCTGTGCGCAAGAAAATTGTATTAAGGCATCTCTACCAGGAGTCTTCCTGGAAGTATGTATGCCAATTATAAAAAATTGGATATAGCTGTTGGGAAAGAAAAATGGTAATGGTCATTTATAACTTGAATTTTCATTACAAGCTGTATGTGAATCTGAAATGTATTTCAGGATTTTTAAGGGCAGAAAATCTGTTAAGCTGAAAGATATTTATTTAAACTTATTTCCCTCTAACTCACTTTGTGGCCTCTACAATGTTGCTAAATAAGAGAGTTCACAAAGAGAACCTTGACACCTGCAGCAAAGTTGCAAATAGAAGAGACACTTCAGAATTCAATTTACTTTGCATTAACTTGAGATCTGATACTCATCATCTGTTTTAACTGCTTGTTTTATCTAAACTGCTAGAGTCACATGAATGGGAAAGAAAATTAGGAGATTTCAAATTTGTTGCTCTAAGCAAAATGACTTCCTTATCTAATCTAATAAGAGGCTGGATGAGTTTCCCTGCTTTAATAATCACTGTGTTGCAAACTTCCGTTCCATTAAAAAAATTAACATAAATTGTCTGGAGAATTTATCTTACTATAATCAAGAAAGTTTTCTTCAATACGACCCTAAAAAACTAAACTTGACAGTAGGCTGAAAAACTCTTGTTGCAGATTTTTCTTAGCATGGTAGAATTATGATGATGCATTTAAGAATTTGGAATAGAAAAACGTACCAGAAGGATGAAGACATCTCAGTATCAGTAGCTGATGTGAACTTGGTGTGGTTAGACTGAGAAAAGACTAGATTGTACAAAGGCAGGGGTCTTTTAAAGAAAGACTGCAAGGAGTATTGTTGATATAGAAGGTGACATTTGACTACTAAGTAGGCATATTATGAAGCACTGAGACATAAAATAAAAGTTTTTAAAGTTTTGGTGCCCCATGTTATGATCTCACATTTACCAGCTGGAGTCCAAAACAACCCTATTTGACTTTGGTTCTTATTCTGGAGTCCACAAGATTTAGAACTTGTTTGTTGCTTCTGCTGAGATTTAATCAGCTGTGGTTTTTAACATTAACAACCGTCTATCACTCACAGAAGAGAGCTCATAAGTAAGATGATTAAGGGTAGGGAGATCACATCCTTAGAAGGAGAGGGAAAACATGTATCTCATAAATTTTGGAACTGATTATTTTGATGGTAATGTATCTCTTTTGACTTGGGTATGTGACTGAGAATGATAGAGAAACTTCATGAAGAATTAAAAGACAGGTCATGACTTTATTTTTCATATCTATGAATTTACCTAAATCATCCCCAAGTGTAAGTAGTGTTCTCTGTCAATGTAGGATTCCCTGCTGTGGGAAGGTGCTAAATACTGTTGGGCTATTTAAGCTTTTTTTTTTTTTTTTTTTTTTTTTTTTTTTTTTTTTTTTTTTTTTTTTTTTTTATCAAGCAATTATGATATTTGCCTTGTGCTTTTAGTCCTCTGTCTTTCCTTGCATTTCATGTCTATGATAAAAGTAATTGGATATTTTCTTTCTGAGAGGGGATCTTAACTCTCTGAAACCATGGAGTCCCACTGACCCTGATGCAGGGAATGCTGGTGAATGCAGAAATATCTCTTTTTAGCAAAGAGTCTCTGTAAAGAAGGTGGAGTACCCGCTTTAGTCTTCAACAACCTCTCTGAAAAGAAGTTTTTCTTTTGACTTCTGCTTCTATGTCAATGCTTTATAACAATTGCTACCTTCACTTCAGCCTGATCAACCATGTATGGCAGGGGTGGTACTTTAGCAATTTCTCAGTTCGAAATCCATGGGAATTTAAAATATTTTTCCTGTTGCATTAGTGGCTGTAGCAGTCAGTAACTCAGTGATTGATCCTGCTTTAGTGTCCCTCTCAGCAGCCACTTGGGAAATACATACAATTCCTTCTGCCTTATTTAAGTATGATTTTACACTGAAAACCTTCAGAGTCATGAGATGTTCCTTATTGACTGCTAAGTTCCTTTATGCCTTCCAGTATTACTGCTGAGTGATTTATCAATATTTAATAAAAATAAATACAACTTTTTTAATTTTACCAGTCAATTTTAATAATGGAAATTACATTTTTAAAAGGTTTCTTCTACAATTCTCATATCTAATATAATTTTCCTTTTTGTCCTAGGAGTCCTGCAACATAGCTTAGTCCCAGACAGTGATCAGCAGAGTGATTCTTGTAATGACAGTCTTGGCTATGATTCCTGGTCACAGAAAGGCTAGATTATACATCTGTGGCACTTTAAAGGGATCTGAAAATGAGAATAAAGAGAAGTTGTGTCCACCAAATGGACCATTATATTGCCATGAAATGTAAAATGGCTTCTGTGAAATTGAGAAATAGGCCTCTGTTGATTTTTAGGGATGAATAATGCTTCATAATTGTAGGATAATGTATTATTTTATGAAGGTATATATTGCAGTTATGGTACGAAAAATCAAAAGGTTCAAAACTCATGAATCAATTTTAACATCTTAGCACACAGATATATAATCACAGAATCATTTAGATTGGAAAAGGCCTCTGAGATTATTGAGTCCAGCGTTTGAAAGGTCATTCACTACCTTGTCAACAAGACCATGACATTGAGGGCTGTGGTGAGTCATTCCTTGAACATCCCCAGGGTGACTCCACAGCCTCCCTGGGCAGTCCATTCCAAGGTTTAACAACCCCTTCTGTGATGAAATTTCTCCTGATGTCCATCCTGAATCTCCCCTGGTGCAGACTGAGGCTGTTTCTTCTTGTGCTGTCACTAGTTGCCTGGGAGAATAGGCCAGCTTCCACCTAACAATGTTAGAACATAAATATATATGGACATGTTATACATGCATATGCATGTTATAACCTATAGAAATACAACATGGATTTTAATATGTAAACACACAGATATATATTGATACATTTTCACACATACATATCCTTTCCAAACCTTTTGTAATTTACCTACTACTTGACATTTTCAAGTTAAGCCACAACCAATTTTGCAATTTCAAAATTCACTCATGAAAAATATAAAAGGTTGTATCATGCAGTTTTTTGTCTCCAGAATAAGATTTTTAAAGTCATTACCAACTATTATAAGACTTGTGAGAAAACTGCAATAATTAACATCATTGATTCATAAGGAGCATGGAATCTACTTACCAGAGTCTTTTGAACGTAGAGAAAAAATTTAAAAATAAATCTTGATAGACTTTAAAGGAAAATACTTTCACGGAATGAATATGTTCAGTAACTATCTGGAATAGATCCAAATTTGCTTTGAAAGTTAAATAAATGCATCAGAATTCTGAAACAGTGACTACAAAATAATGTGGATATTATTTGCTGGAGAAACTTTCAGGTAAAAAAACCCAGTTCAATACCATTCAGGTTCAAGTGCTAAAAATGAGGCAAAATATAAAGGATACAAGCACCCTAAACCTGTGCTATCTTTCACTCCTTCTAAGGCAATATTCAGGATAAGAAAATGGGTTTATTTTATTGTGGTGTTGTTTTCATTTTGCTTTTTTCTTTCTCATAGAAGGCTTAATACTAAAATTTTACCTCTTTATATGTTCAAATCTCAGATCACTAATGCAGATTTTTGGATCCAACATTCAAGTACGTAGTTTTCTGCTGCACTTTGATCATGTTGTAGTTTAGATGCAAAATGTCACTAGGGAAATGTTCAAGCTTTCAGGCTTCTGACTCACAAAATAAACATTGTCCAAAGCCAGCTCCTGTAGGGATCCACACTGTATATATGCCTATACATGCCAATACATTTCCACTAATGGACATTTGTCCTGATCAGAGAAGAGAACAGCATGAGACTGTTGGTACTTTTTGTGTTTGCATGAACATTGAATACTGTTTGTTCTTCTGTCTGTGTTGATCTGTGTGGCTGGCCATGTGTATATTTATATATGTGTTTACTTCTGCCTGTGTGTCCACTGGGAGCACACATTGAGCCTTGTTAGGCTGAATGTGGGCAGATGGAGCTCTTGGGCTCAACTTTGTTGGGCTGCAAAATCCAGCCACCCCTACAAAACCACAGGATGATTCAGCATGGAAAGGACTGCAATTGTTCTCTAGCCCAGCCCCCTACTCAAAGTAAGGTCAGCTATGGGATCAGACCAGCTCACTCAGGACTTTTTACTCTGAAAACTTCATAATGTCTCTGGGCAACTTGTTTCAAATCTTGATTGTCCTTGTGGTGAAGAAGTTTTTTTCCTGTAGCAAGTCAGAGTTGTGTTCCTTCTTTTCTCTCTGTGATGTTCATTGTTCTTCACAGCAGCTGGCATGGGACCGTGTTTTGGGTTTGTGCTGGGAAGTGTTGATAACTCAGGGATGTCCAGCCAGTGCTGAACAGTGCTCACACGGGGTCAAGGGCTTCTCTGCCTCTCACACTGCCTGGCCACGCAGGAGGCTGGGGCTGTACAAGAAGCTGAGAGGGTCACCGCTGGTAAAGATGGCCCCAACTGACCCAAGAGGTATTCCACACAACACGACACCATTCTCAGCAATAAAACTCTGTGAAAGAAGGAGGAAGTGGGCATTTGGGCATTTTGCATATGCTGTGTTCCCAAGTATGCTTTACACATGATGAAGCCCTGCTTTTGCAGAGAGAGCTAAACACCTGATTGACAATGGGAAGGAATTCCTTATTTTGCCTTGTTTGCATGTGCAACTTCTGCTTTAATTTTTCAATTGTCTTTAGCTAAACCCATGAGTTTTCCCACCTCTGATTCACTCCCCAGTCCCACTTGAGCAAACTGCCAGGCAGGGTTAAGTCTCTCCCATATAAAACTGACTCTTCTTCATAGAAGATGCCATTTTAAGTTTTATTCCAATGTTAGAATAGCTTGAAGTACTGATCCCTCCTCCACATCACCTGGCCTGCCACTTGGATATGCTAAGGATGACTTTGTAGTACTTGATACATCTTCAGAGTTTAATATATGGTTTGGGGTTTACTAGATTAAGCCACAACATCCAGCAATTCACAATTGCCCTGGACATTCAGAACTCTTTCATATGTATGGAACATCAACTAAATACCATCTTCTCTCCTCCTTTAATGCTTGCAAAGATCTTCACTACATTGGAAGGTTCAATGTTGCAGTAGGACGTGAAGGAATGAGAGAGCACTCTGTCCAGTTCAGACAAAGAAAAGGTTTTTATTATTAATATCTGACTCCAATATATAGATTTCTAGAAAAACCAAGGGATTGGATGATGGAGTTGCCGCTTCTCCAACCTCGCTGGTGAAAATCACAGTCACTCATGTAACTCCTCCCAGAGGAGAAATATGTAAACAAGATAAAATAAGTTCTAAAAGTATACATTATTTACATGCAAGTCTATGAGAACTTCACTAAAGAAATGCAAAAATCAGAAGGCAAGGAAAATCAGGGTGACAGTTCAACACATTTTTTTTTGCTGGTAAAACTGTGGTATATGCTTGCATGTTAAAATTGGGACTCCTTCCATTTACCTTTGAGGTTTGGGGCATGTGAGTAGGAGGATCATTAACTTGTATTTATTAACTGGTGGAAAAAGAACACAGGAAAGAACTCCTTTAAATATTTTCAGTTAAAGTCCTGCACAAGTCACACCTATTATTTTGCAGTAATTCACTTTAGTAAACAAAAATAATAGAGGCCATTAATACTGTTTGAAAATAAACTCTCCATCAGCAGTTCCTGAAATCCCTGGTCTAAAGAAATCATACGATGAATGATGCACTATTACTAGAAATTGTTATTTCAGGTTTCCAAGCTAGCAGACAACCTATTTGTATACAAAAAACCCCCCAAAAAACAAAAAAACCCCCCCAGCAAAATAGGAAGTTAATTTCCAAGCCATTTTTCCCAGAGCTTTCTTTTAGTGACCTAGACTTACTTCAGTGTTGATCTCATTATATATGTATGGCTCTATCTATTCTTCAATATCGACAAATGGAATTTTAAAATACATATGTCATGTGAAAGGGTCAACTCTTAGTGCAGAGAGATTTCTTTAGTGTTTGACTTCTCTGTCAGCTCTCAAGAAAGCCAAGACCCTTGTGCTTGATCAGTCTGACAGCATCACTGAGCAGTTCTACTGTATTGGAGGGTAATCTGACTGAATAATTCAGGGACCCACTCCAAAAGCATAAGGAGGACATCTCAGTGGGTCTCACCCCCTCGAACTTCCAGAGGACTTTGGCCTGTTTAGGAGACTGGTGGAGAGAGTCCCTTGAGGGGCAGTGCTGAAGGACAAAGGACCCAGGAAGCCTGGAGGTGTTTTCAGAAGGAAATCTTAGAGGTACAGGAGCAGGCCGTGCCCACAGACCAAGAGAGGAGCTCATGGGGAATAACCAGGCTGGTTGAACAGGGAAATCAGGATAAAAAAGGAGAGTTTATGACCTTTGGAAGAAAGGGCAGGGAACTCAGGACTACAGGGATGTCATGAGGTTATGGGGGAGACAGAAGGACTAAAGCCCAACGAAACTTTAATCTGGCTAGTGCTCTAAAAGACAATTAAAAATATTCCAATAAATACATTTGCAAGAAAATGAGGGCCAAGGAGAATCCCCATCCTATATTGGAAGGGGAGGGAAATGTAGTGACCAAGGCTGAGGAAAAGACTGAGGTACTTAATTCCATCTTTGCCTCAGTCTTTAACAGTATGACAGTTGCTCACTGTGGTTATTTGGAAAAATTTCTTTACTGAGAAGGTTGTCAGGCATTGGAACTGACTGTCCAGGAAAATTGTTGAATCATCATCCCTGGAAGAGTAAATGATGTGTAGATGTGCTGCTCAGGGACGTGGTTTTGTGGTGGACTTCACAGTGCTGTATTAGCACTAGACTCAATGATTTTAAAGGTCTTTTCCAGCCAAAACATATCTATGATTACATGATGAGTTTTTGTGATTTACAAGTAGTCCTATATTTTAAAGGATTTATGAGCCTTTTTCAAGGAAGAGCAGAAGAAACACAAAAAACAAGTGCTTGAAAATTTGATATTGTAAGGCTATTTTGGCATTCTATCCCTGTACTTTATTTTGTGAGCTTTTTGATCATTGTCTGAGTGTGAAGCCTTTGTTTTCCTGAAAAAAATTGTCACATAAATATAGGTATTACAGATGAAACAAGCTTATTAGATAATTTAATCCCTTTGCTGCTGTGTTGGGTCTGACTGAGATGGAGTTTATTTCCCCACAGCGGCCCTGACAGTGCAGTGCTTTGCATTGGTAGTGGGAAAAGTGTTGATTACACACCAGTGTTTTGGTTTCTCATGAGCAAAGCTCAGTGCTGTCTCTCAAAATTTTACCCCCAATAAGGAGCTGGGGGTGAGCAAGATTCTGGTAAGGGGACAGAACTTTGCCAGTTGACCTAAATTAACCAGAGAGTGATTCCCTACCATGTGATGTCAGCCCAGATATAAAAGCTAAGAAAAGGAGGAGGAAGTGGGGCATTTCTTATTTACAGTGTTTGCCTTCTGGAGCAACAACTGTACATGTTGCATCTCTGCTTCCTGAGAAGTGACTGAACGTGTCTCACTGATTGGAAGTAGAGAATAAATATTTTTTATTCTCTTTGCTCATGCACACACAAGCTTCCTCCTTTGCTTTAGTAAACTGCCTTATCTCAACCTACAAGTTGCTTTCCATCTTATTTTCTATCCCCCTATCCACCTGGGAAGTGGAATGGTTGAGTGGCTAGATCAGCATCTGGTGTCCACCAAGGTCAACCCATTACAGTCCTTCAAAAAGGCCATAGTGGGTTGACCCTGTCTGAATGCCAGGCACTCACAAAGCTCCTCTCTCATTCTATTCCTCAGATGGACAGGGCAGAGAAAATATAACAAAGGGTTTGTGAGTTGAAATAAAGACAGAGAGATCACTCAGCAAATACTATCACAGGAGAAACAATCAAATTAGAGATATCAATTGAATTTATTGCTAATAGAATCAGAGCAGGATAATGAGAAGTAAAATAAGACCTTATAAACACCTTCCCCCCACTCCTCTGAGCTCTACCTCCTCCCCCAGCATCTCAGGGAGACAGGGAATTGGAGTTACTGGTTCATCACACATTGTCACAGCACAGGGAGAGCAGTCCTGCCCCTGCTGTAGCACAGGGTCCTTCCAGTACAAGACAGTTCTCCATGAATTTCTCCAGTGTGAGTCCATCCCTTAGGAAACAGTTCTCCACAAGTTGTCCCTCCAACGTGGGTCACTCTTCCACAGGGTGCAGTCCTTCAGGACCAGGCTGCTCCAGTGTGGGTCCTCCACAGCATCACAAATCCTACCAGGAAGCCTGCTCCAGTGAGGGCTTCTCTCTCCATGGATCTGTAGATCTCTGCCCTTCTCCAGCACCAGGCCTACCAGAGGTTCACAAACTCCTCTCAGGAATCTACCTGCTCCAGGGTAGGATCTTTCAGAAGCTGCAGGTGTATCTATTCTTCCCTGTGGACCTCCATGGGCTGCTGGGGGACAGCTGTTTCACCACAGTCTTCACCACAGGCTGCAGGGAAATCTCTGCCCCAGTGCCTGAAACAATCCCCCCACCTCTTCTCCACTGACCTTGGTGTCTGCAGAGCTGTTCCTCTCACATATTCTCACCCCGTACTTCTCTGGGTGAAATTTCATCTGCACAATACTTTTTTTTTTCTTCTTAAATAAGTTATCACAGAGGCACTGTCATAATTTATACTTGGCCCAGCCTTGGCCAGTGGCACATGTGTCTTGATGCCTCCTGGGATTGGCTCTGTTGGAAAAGTGGAAAGCTTCTGGCATCTTCTTACAGAAGTCACCCCCTTAGCTTCCCTGCTACCAAAACCTGTTCATGAAAATCCAATACACCTTGTAAGTGCAAGTGCATTTCCTATGGTAAATTATCTAGTGCAGGCCTAGACAGGAAACAAATCAATTTTGTAAAAAGCAGCAA
Organism: Brachypodius melanocephalos; assembly: GCA_013398615.1. Taxonomy (NCBI): domain Eukaryota; kingdom Metazoa; phylum Chordata; class Aves; order Passeriformes; family Pycnonotidae; genus Brachypodius; species Brachypodius melanocephalos. The sequence continues at coordinate 14,843,707 of VZSR01003806.1, read as the reverse complement.
AACAAAACACCAAAGCTCCCTCCCTACAAATGTTTCAAAATTTATTTTCATTTTGAATCAGAAGAACATTCAAAATTCATGAAAGAACTAAGAGGATAGAGAGAGACCAGTACAAAGCTAGTACTACCTATGTGAAAACTCATTGGGAATTTGGAAAACTTGAATTTCTATTTCTGGAAAATGAAAGATTTCGACGTATTTGTCTCATACCCTGACCAAATAAGAAGACTGCAAACACTTCTTATATATGAATATATCTTTCTTAGAATTCTTCTACTTTATAAAAGAAAATATGATTTCATTTTTTTCTTATTTCTGGTTTAATTTTACCAACATTATTTTCTAGTCTTATTTAAACTTGGCTATACACTAAGACCACCTTAAATAATTTCTTTCTGTCCTTGGTGTTTTTAGCCTTCAAATGTACGTAGACAGTTAACATCTCCCTTCCCCCTTTCCCCCTCCAGTCATTGCTTAGCAAGTTATACATATTTATTTCTTTTAATCTTTCACCATAAGTCAATCCTTTCAGCCCCTCAATAATTTATGTTGCTTTTCCTCGAATTTCCTCCAATGTGTCAAGATTTTTTCTAATACAGTGAGGCCTTGCATACTTTATTCTGGGTGTATACTCAACTGTTTAGAATATCAGTAGCTTATGTTTGCTGCTTTCCTTAATTTGCATGCTTGGTGTCTGGGTTTTTTTAGGGTACCATAAACAATTCTTGTTATTTTTATACCTAGAGTGAATTTCCATACCACATATTTTTCTACATATACAATGATCATATGAAAATTATTTCACTCCATGTCCTCCTGAAAGATCACCTGACTTCAAAAATTTGGTAAACAAATCAAAGCCACAAACACAACTCAGACAAGTATCTGTCAGCTGTCTCATCTCCAAACACAGAACTCACCTCTCCGTGTTGGGGACCTTGCAAGCGTTCAAATAGGTGTTCAAGTGAATATGGCTTAACAGTTTCCAGTCTTGGAAGATAGTACGCACACAAAACAATCTGGGGTCTAGCAAACATAATAAAATAGTTTTTACAGAAAAATGGGTCATGTAAGGGATTGAGAGCAGTGCTTGATTTCACAAGGAAGTTTTTCAAGTTGATGTTGGTACCAGTTCTGATGGAATGGGATTCCTTCACATATAGAAGACTCTCCAGACCTTGGAGACTTAACAAGTGAGTTTAGGACCAACACAAGATCAAGCTTTTCATCAAGAAGGGCTGACGTTGCTGCTGAAGCAGTGTGGGATTTGGTCCTTGTGAGTGACTGTGTCATCAGCTGGGGAGATCTCTGGAGAGCCTTAATCCATTCTCAAGTGACAAGACACTCAAGAAATATTGCAGTGTGAGACACCAGCCAAAGAGATAATTATTAGGGTCTAGCTGAGTGTGCTGGTTGTGTTCAGATTGCCAGAGAAAACATTACCTCAATGGTAAATGTTAATTAGAAATCAAAATTGTGCAGGGTAAAGGAGGTACCAGAATGAAGAGCAGGTAATGACAATTTGTTCCCACTTTCAGATCTTCATAGATGTCATTGTTCCTAAGAGTCATTTTGTGGTATTCATCATTATATTAAGTAAATTGTATGATTAAAAAGAGATTCAACATTATAAATATATCATCTAATCAGCTACTTGGCAACTCTGTTATCTCTTAAACAGTATTATCATTCTCAGCTGCACGAAGCTCTCAACAACAAAATGCTTATTATTTCCCTGCTAAATTGACATAATACATTGAATTTTATAAATGAAAATACATACATCTTGGGAGCTTTGGGAAAAAAAACCTGATATAATCCACCATAAAGCTTTATTTCAGTTATTTAGAAAAGTTTTGGTTTGAGTCTTAATCTTCAGTTTTAAACTATTTGTGGGTATAAATCATCTGATATAATGGATATTCTCAACTTTTGATTTGTAAATTATTGAAAGTAAATTATTAATTTAGAGGAAAAAAGAAGGTATTTTTACAATCATTCTTTCCACCCAAACAATTACAATTTTTTTCCAAATAATTTAAAATTATTTTTGTTCATGGTATTAGGCTAGTGGATATCCAGGAAAAATTTGGTTTACACCCTTGAATGCAGAAAGAAAATAATCTACTGCCATTAGAGAGCCTCTTATTTTACAATAATCCATAAACCTTCTGTATTTGTTTTCCTACCACATGAAATTGTCTATGTGCTCTAAATAGATACCAATTTCCTTTGGTGAAATGTTTATTTTTATTTTTCAAGTCTCAAGATTTCTCTTCTCTCCTGTTTGATTTGTGTTTGTGTATTTATGCAATAATTAGATTTTAGTGGATTGTTTTGCAGCAATTAATGATTCTTTTATTTTTCTGCAGTTTATAGCATATGACCATAGAATAGTTTGGGTATGAGGGGACCTTTAAATGCCATGTAGTCCAACACTGCCATGGCCAGGGACACCTGCAATTATATCAGGTGGTTCAGAGGCCCATCTGACCTGACCACAAATGTTACCAGGGATGAGGCATTTATCATACTTGTCGGGGCAACCTATTCCAGTATGTCATCGTACAAATGGTAATTTTTTTTTCTTTATTTCTAGTCTAATTCTTCTCTCTTTAATTTAAAACCATTACCCATGTCCTAGTGCTACAGATCCTACTAAAAAATTTCTGGTTCCAAAGCTTTTCAAATATCATGGTGAGTGGTTTGGCATGAGGGGATATCTTCTTAATTTGCTCTCTGGCCAATTATTCATTACATTTTCATTATAGTAAGATGCTGTATTCCAGTACTTTATATTTCTGATTTTTAGGAGATTCAAAATATGCTTCCATAATGCAACCGTTCTTTTTGTATAGTGACACCACTCCTAATTTGGTCCAGTCACATTTTATTGTTTTACTGCCACATCATTTTCCTAAGGCAGTTTAATAGATCTACAGTGTGCACATAAATATTCCTGATATTGAAAGCTGTGATGCTCTGCCACCCATCCCATCTATACTCCAGTTTCCTCCTTGAAGTTATATCTAGCCTTGCTTTTTCACCCCATGAATATGTTCATTTATGCATTTAATCTATTCCTCTAGCAAGTTTACTGACTGGAGAAATTTTTCATTTATGCATGAAAATACATTTTTAAACAACCTATCATACTTACAGGACATTTTACATTTTAGACGATTTTACAGATAGTAATTAATCAAAGATGTCTCAATATAATAGAAAATAAAATCTGAGTATCTCAATTTTAAAAAGACAAACCTGAACAGGGAAATTTAGGTGAGTTGCTCAAGGCAATATTGAAAATTAGTGAAAGATTCAGAATGGTGACCCAATATTTCACAGACAACACTTCTTTGTTCAAACATTTGAACACTTTTTTCAACATTTCCTCGCTGTGCTTTGATTTCAACACACCTACAGGAACTTTATTACAATTCATCACATGGCCCTGAAAACATATACAATGATTTTTCTCCTTGCCAATTATTTTAGCATTGTCAATCTACAGAAATCAAAGCTTTATGTTGTTGGAAAATAAGAATTTGCTAGTCTCCTTTTGAGAATCAGAAAATTTATGAGCAAGTGCAACAGACCTAATTTTATTGGATTTTAAACCTTTGGCATATGTAATATGAACTACATATATTTTCTCTTTTAGAATGCATGTTTCTGTGCCCATAAATTTTGAAGGAAGAAAAAGTTTAACTAATGTCCTTCATAGAAAAACCTTCTTCAAACAAGTGTGATAAGTGCGATGTTCTTAAAAACACACATATGAGTTCAAGATCTACAAGGGAGGAAAATTTACCAGTATGTCCATAACATTAACACATAATAAAGGCAGTACGTCCCTTCTCTCAGGATCCGTAGCCCTCTTGCTGTTCAGTTAGCTGAACTGTAACTCTTCCTGGCAGTTAGTGAAGAATAAGAACATAGGAACACCTTGCCTAATCCAATATTTTCTCTCTCTAGCAATGGTCAGCTGAGAAATAGGAAAATGCATTAGAGTCTGTCCCCAGAAAGACTTCATTCTGTTAAGATTTCATTGGTCTCTCAAGACTGAGGATTATAACTGCTCTCAAAGCATTTTTTTTAGCATTAAATATAATAGTTCTAGCTCCTTTTCTTGTCAATAAACCTAAGCCTAAGTTTACACTTAAAACTGTTTTCAGAGAGGACTGTAACCATCTTAAATCAAGGTTTTAGGGGAAGAAAAAACCCATATCCTAAGAAAAATAAATCCCATTTGGACGTTTATAACTGAGTAAAAAAACATTTGGATGAAAGTGTTTTCCTGCTGGTGCACGTTGCTTATCTACTACTGGGTTCAAATACTGAATTTAAATTGCAGTGCAGAAGTGTAATGGTAGACTGAAACTGAACAGGTATAATGGACAACTTCATTCAGGGCAGAGCAGTGTTCTTGAAGGGCTCCACTACAATAAACTCAACCCCTCTTTTGTTGATTTCCATCCTAAAGAAAGGAGGACAGGAAGTGGAACAGTGCACACATTTCTTGTTCTGATGCAATATTTGCAAAAGGCCAAATTCTGCATCCTTGTGCATGAGGCACAAAGCATTCACCTTCCCTGCCAGTACAAGCATAGGATTTGGCATTGTGGCAAGTTTTCCTCCAACTAAAATAGGGTGGAAAATATGAAAAATATGACATGTTTAAATCTGTTTGTTTTGCTTTTGTTTTGTGAGAAGATCAGACCTTTGTCTTACTTCTATGAGAAGGCACAGACTTCAAACGGTTTCTCTGCAGTGTTTGAATTTGTCTATGGCCCATGTAAGAAATTTCCAGGCATATGAAAGGCATAAAAGTGGCTGAGAACAGTCACCATGGCTTTTGACACAGTGTGCCATAACAATTCTTTGATGGCTATGGTTAATATAAGAAGACCATAAGTCAGGTGGGAAACTGTAGGATTTTGCTCAACGTTTTGTGGTTAGAGGCAACCCAATGTTCTGAGCCTTGCACCTCTGTGGGACCCCATCAACTTCTCTCCTCTGCTCACTGTGGTTTATGGAGACTGCCACTCCACCTTCTAGACTACTGATCTTACAATTTCATTTGCTGAACATTTACAGTTGGCTTACTTAGAGAATTTGGACGTACAGGGCATGAAGTGAGAATATAATTCCTCCTGTGCTCTGTACATTTCTTCTGGTACCAGATATCTGTTTACTCTTCAAAACCTGATGAGAAATTAACTAAGAGTTAACATCTGTACTCTAGCAGAAGAGAATTACAGCCATTGCTGTATTTGGATACTGAGGTGGGCAACAAGCAACAAATATATTCTGTAGGAAAGCCATGGAGCAACAAAGTGAGATTTAGTCTCAGAGTCGTCTCTGAAGCTTACTGTCCTTTGGGATACCCTAATCAAACCTGTGGGGAAAAAAAAAAAAGACCACTGTATGGCTTTATAGCTGTGAAGAAAACCACTGTGTGATCTGATAGCTCATAATCTCATTGTAAAGAGATGGCTTTATTAATGAATGCATTGTATTTTAGTCACACACTGAATTTTTTAGGCAATTAACCACTGGGGAGAAAAAAGGAAATTAAAAGCAATTGCCTTATTTTTGTTTGAATGTGATTAACTGAAAAGATGATATAGTATACAGTATATTAACAAAAATATCCTATGAATATTTACCAGACATACTTAATCAACTGAGAATACATGTAGTCAATGAATCAGTCGTTTTCTGAGACCTTAGGTACTCCTAGAATAATGTACTGAAACAGGCTGAACTATTGAGATGTTCTCTTGGGTCAATTAGCAATTTTTCATAAAATGGTAGAGTCTTCATGTGCACAGTAGACAGCAAACATGAAACCAAATTTTTCAGTCTGTTGAGTACATAAAACAAATTTAGAAATGTCCTGAACATGATAGCTTTATAGATACCATGGGCAATAAAGATTTTCTTACAACCTGGAATATAAAACATACACACACACACAATTACACAGAGAATCATAAAACCATAGAGTACCCTGAGTTGGAAGGGACCCTCAAGGATCATCATGTCCAGCTCCTGGCCCTGCACATCACCAACCCTAAAACTGAATCCTATGCTGTTTCATGTGCTAGACTATCATGTGTTCCAAAAATCTTGTGTGATCCCCTGGATGTTTACCACTACCCAATTACTTATGTTTACCAGAGGAAATGCTGGTAGAAGTTATGTGACCTGGACACTCTAAATCTTTCCACTGCATTAAATTCATGATCCTCATCAAGTTGCTTGAACTTTAAAGTATAATAGCTGGTAAAGGCACAAATGAGTACAGTTCAGTGAAAGGAAGGTAACTCTAAGAGCAGAGAATTTGTCACTTCACAACAGGATGCTGCATAAACAGATGAGCCCCTACAGAAGTTAAAGCAATCCTCAGGTGTTCAAATATATTCTAGCTTTTAATAGCAGTTATAGGTTATTATGTTATGAAAACTTCATGGATATTCATATTAAAATTTGCTTAATCTTTGACTTTGCTTTCACCATCAGCTAGGTTTAAGTGGGTAGTAAAATCAGTGAAGGTCCAGCCCTGACAAGTTTGGATGAGTGATGGTTCTCCCATACTAACAAATCTTTGACTCAATCCATCAAGACAGCTTCCATATCCCTTCCCAGTGCTGAATCCTTTATTGACATATGAGAAGTTTTTGTCAGAGCTTTATCTTGTGTGCCTTAGTTTCCTCATGCTGTCAGCAATATCTATACCTTTATAACACAGCTATGTAATATGACCAATGGGTTAAAGACTAAATTTATTAAACTGAGAGATTAAGGACTTGCCCCAGTGAGTACTTGCCTGGAGTAACAATGAAAATTGATGCCCTTCAGTCGTAATGTTGATATATCATATACACGCTTTAAGCTTTTAATCATAAATACCCTTCAGTCCTGCTTTATGACAATGAATTTCGAAATTGTATGTTTTTCTCTAGAGCTAGCATTCTAAACTGTAGTGGAAGTAAAAAGCTGAGGAAGAGAGTGACAAAAAACAAGAGAGTTATCCTCTTTTGATGAACTAAGAAGCAAAGAGCTGCTTCCATTATCAGATTGGATCATCAGAGGTGCATAATAATTTCCATTGCCTTCAGCTTCAAGCATTAAGAAGGCATTCAGTTCATACACGAGCTCAAAAGTGTACATTTTACAAGATTACAGTATCTCCCATGCTGAGGTACACAACGAAACATGCAGTCAATCAAAAACCACCAAAAAAATTAAATAAGAGCCTACTTAGAAACACATTATCATTTATACTACCTCCAGTCAGGTACACTTTTTACAATTATGACAGATAATGAAACCAGTACAGTATCTGCACCTGAATTCTGACTTCCAGAAAGACCTTTTCTAATTCTCATTTACCTCAGAATATTTTGTTTCTACAATATTACCAGTTACAGATATCTCATGAGAAAATTGAATGTATTGGTAGGAATCCTTTGATAAAAGGGTATTTGCAGAAAAAAAAGATTAGGAGATAGCAAAATTCCCATGGGAACTTCAGAATTTGCTTTATGAATTCAGAAAGAGAATTAAATTTAATGAGACTTAGCTGCTGAAAAGCCAGGTAGCAATAAAATTCCATTATCTTTGTGAAAGCTTTCTCAGGTTGTAGAATCACTGAAAAACAGGGCTAAAAAGGAATTCAAGGTATTATCCAGGGAAAAGAGACCCAAGGCAAGATAAATTATTGCTGTGTCTTTTGGGTAAGTGCTTTTAAGCTACCTGTGAAAGATAACTAATGATGGAAAATGAACAAATTTTTAAGGCAATTGATATTATTATTAAAATATTTTTCCCCACATCCAGTCAAGGTTTTTCTCTCTATTCCTTGTCTTAGCTCCATAAATTTTAAGGACACGTTAGTTCTTTGCTTATTTCAGCACCTTGATACCATACATCTCAGCTGAATTTTTTGTAGATGCACCAAAAATAGTTGGGTTTTTTCTGTTTTATTGTTCATGTGTTTTGTAGATCTTTCTTTTTGCTTTTCTCTTCAATTAGGTCAACTTACTGAAGTTCAGTGCTTGACATCAGCTCATGCTCAGGCTGAAGCATTCTCAGTGCTTTAGTGGGGTGGAAGCACTGAGTTTAAGCTTCCTGACTCTTGCTGTATATCAGAGGTCTGCTGAAGTTTATAAATGCTAATAAAGAATTTACAGTCTGCTGTCATGTGATGACTGCCTCCTTCTTACAGCCTTCAGATGTTCCTTGAAGAACTGCTGACTAATTAGCCATTCACCTTCCTCTATTTGCCCTTGTTTTCTGCCTGAAAATAGAATTTTTCCCAGGTTATTTCTTCAGTTCGGAAAGGTAATTTTTGACTACAGTTTTACCTTAAACATACTTAGAGTCCCTCTCAACTTTTTATATCTGCATAATCAGTAATTAGGCTGACATTAAGATCCAAATTGTTAAGTCTGATGCTGAACACTACAGCATTAGGATAGACCCTTGAGAAACCCAGTCAAGACTAATGTTAGGTCTCATATTGCCTGATTTATTCCATTTGTCCTGCATGGTCTCTGAGAGCGAGCAAGACCCTGGAATCAGGCCTGCTTGCTCAGGACTATGCTCCCTCCTCCTGGAGCTGACTTTACACATTTCTTTCACAGCACAGCGATGTGGATGGATGCACTCACCAGCTGCCTTCATTTGTTGATCAAAGTTCTCCATTCTGCCACAGACCTCTCCTGTTTAATCAGCTCCACTTTTCCCAGGGGTAATGAACATGAAGCACAAGTATTTTCTCTTAAAAATTAATAGTCTATCATCATTTTTTATCACATGGATGATTTTTCCACCAAGGTGCTGGGTGGTCTGTGGAGATCCCAGATGCTCCCTTTGGCCTTATTTTTTGTTTAAGATATATTTAGTCAGTAACTGCATATAATTTGTTTAAATAGAGGACACAAGTGTCTTTCAGATTAATCTCCTCAACAGCATATATTTAAAAAAAAAAAAAAATCTGCCTAGACTCTACCTCTGAGCACTGTTCTGTTTCTCTAATCACCATTTCTGCCATAATCTGGTGAAAGTAAGACAAAATCAATTAGTTATTACCATTATCATTGTAAAATGCACATATGGGGTAACAGAAAAAAAAGTATGCTAAATTTAATTCTGGTGTAAATCTTTATTTTCAGGAGATGAAGACATTCTTTGGACTGATTTTTTTAATCTACATTCTATCTATTTTCAAGATATTTTTTCTTAATAAAAGATAGAAGCAGGTATGTCTGTTCAAAAGTGTTCCTAAATTTTAGGTTTGATGTGTTTTATTGGGTTATTTATTCAGTAAAAGGACCTGTTTACCCAGCAAAATGTCTAGGCTGTTTTATTGATTGGAATACTGGAAACATTAACTCCTGTGTGAATAGAGAAAAAGGCATTTATTAATTATCAAATATACAAGGTATTTTTTAAACATAATTTCTTTATGAAGGCAGATCATCCTTTCTAAGTTGAAACACTTTTTAGCTGAATATAAATTTCTCAAGGTCAAAATATTCAAAAACTAGATAAGCTCAATAATATTTTAAAAATTACTTTGAAAAACAAGCATAATAATGGTTTTTACTTTTGATTTAATTTGAATATTTAGCATATTTTTAAATCTAGAGAAACAGTTTTCAAAACTGACTTTAGATAACATGTACCAAGCAGTAAAATAACTCTTTGAACTTATTTCAAAGTTGTTTCTAGAAACTTCCTCAGGAAATGTCCTTCATACCAATTCAGTTGATAACTTTTTGGTGAACTTACAGTGGACATGAATGTGGTGGGCTTGTAATATAAATATTTAAAGCAGTAAGTTGAATAGAGAAAACAGTATTAAAGTTAATTCTTGCATTCTACATGACACAAAATAAATATTTGGGAAAAATGAAAAAACCATCAGTATTGTGGGCTGATATTCAGGCCCAGGAGGCTGATGGATGTCTATGTTTGTATTCCTTAATCTACAGTTTCATGTAATGAAAACAGACAAGTTAGAGATGGGCCTGTAATAGGTCATTTAGGTGACTTGTTTTTAAGTAATATGTTGATTTGGATATCACGTAGCATAGCAATTCTCTTGAGTGGCAGTTGATTATTACCTATAACAAATTTTAAAAAATATGGGGGTTTTTGTTTGAATTTGATTGTTCTTGAATGAAACATTACTCTTAAACATATAACCTCTTCTGTCCGTGGGGAAGGTAACCAGCAGTGGATAAGCTGAAACAGATTTTGATAATGCTGAAACCGATAAGGAGGTCGCTATTTAAAGGGGGCTCAAAATTATAAGGAGACGTGATTAGTTTCAGAGGCTTAGAAAGAAGACAGAAGGCAAGTGAGAGCTGCAGGGATGGTAATTAAAGTGAAGAGCAGGAAGTAGCAGAACATATCCATGGTGAATAGAAAAGGTGCTAAAAGCTGAGATTCTGGTCTTCTAAGAGATCTTTTGTACCTGTTAAAGAAACTGGAGGACAACTGGATAAATCAGGGCAGAAGAGAATACAATTCTGTGACATCTAAAGTAATCTAAGCCCTTGTGATTTGTCATGTTTTTACATTGTATACTTCAAACTCTGCCAGTTTCCTGGGACTTAAAACTGTCATTGGGTACCCAGCCCAAGCAGTCCTTGACTGGCTCAAATAACTAACACAGATGTATCTAGGGAATCTCTAAATTGTGCCTCTACATGGATGCAGCACTCTCAGTTAATATGCTTTTCCTCTGTCTTTACACCTTAATGTTTGGGGGATAGCCATAGGACAATTTTTTTACATCAATTATGTAAGTCTCCAGTAGCTGAGGAGATAACCTTCAATATTCTGCTGTGCTATACATGTTCAATAAGTGACAAGTGAACAATACATTCTTTTCAGAAACTCAGCAAGCGATTTTTTGAGAGTATATGAAGATGTCAGCATTTTCGAGACTGGCAGGACAATTGGAGATTTTAAGTACTTTGAGCACCATTATATCTATTCCTTTGGAGTCAACATTTTTTTAGCTAAGAAACAGAGGAAAAGTGCTGAGTAAATGTAAGATGATATGTTCTCTTTAGATATTTTTGTGGAAGATACCTTCTTTTGCTCCTTTTAATCATAAAAAGGAAAAGTAAGGAGAATAAACTAAACCTCACAGGTTAAGAAGAATTTCAAGGGTTGGGAATAGACATCATTATAAAACTTATCCACTATACCAAAACTAGAAACTCCTTTGCAAGTCTTATGTTGAATCAATTTCCCCCTCTGTTACTGTTAGTGGTACAGAGTGATTTTTGACTTGCTCCACTGGCTGTATCAAGTACATTGCTGCTTTATGTACCCAACTTCTTAGCATCCAACTCCAAAGTCAGAAGCACAAGCTTTGGTCACTGCAGATGGATTGCAACTATGGAATCATAACACTACAGAATAACTTGGGCTGGAAGGGATCTCAAAGATCATCTAGTTTCAACCTCCCTGCCTTGGGCAGAAAACCTTCATAGTATTGCCTTCTGGGATAGTTACAGCTACTGAGTTTTATAACCCAGATTTTGCAATTTTGGAATAGTGATACCAGCTAGTAGTGATGTTAAACCTCTCCAAAAATATGTGTGGGTTTTTTTTCTTTTAAATGAGTATGATCTTTTGCTAGAAAAGAATGAAGAATGACACTCTCTTGCTGTACAGCAGTGCTGAAAAGTTTGGGCATTTTTTCATTGTGATCTTATTGAGCTTTTTACACTATTATTTTCTAGGGAAAAAAACCAAACAAACAAAGAAACAAAATCATGACAGGAAATCATCCCAAAAACTTTAGAATTATCAAAGATTCTTGCAGATTAGACAAGATTGACATATATGGTGAGGTGTCTTATTTTGAATGACTGATAAAGACAAAACTCTAGTTTAATTTTTTCTGGTCAAGGGGTCTGAGGAAGTATTAAGAAGGAACATTTTAACTTTTTTGTTTTGACACACTTGTAGTTGCTTACATTCATCTGACCAAAACAATCTGGAAGGTCCATTTTTGAAGGACACAGTCACATATCTATATACTTAAAATGTTCATAGAATACCACATATGTTTCAGGTTGATGGGTCAAAGGGTAAGTACACAGTTCTTATTGCTATGCAGCTACTGGCATCATTTCAAGAAGGATTTCATTTAGAGTTGGTAGTGAAACCAATCTACCTCAAATACAAAAGGTGCTTCTCCTGTCTTCCAAGGGAAGTTTTAGGAAGTCAACAGAATACAGTGTTTTGTAGAAAAATGTTTCCTTTTTTACTTTACATTTTTTTCTTCCCTAAGGTCAAGAAACCTGATGATAGCAAGTGATGACTCAAAAACACTCTAAATAGCTTAAAATATGATGTTTAAAAGAAAATAGAGTAGGGTCTCCCTGCTGGGCTGCTTTTGCAAGGAAGTGATTTTTCCAAGAAACTTATGGCAAAACCAATCAGTGACTAAGTTTGAATATCGACATTTGGTGTAACCACTAGAAAGGTGACATGTCTCTGTTAACACACAGGGTTAAAATCAGAGAAACCACGGGAAAACTCCTCTTTTCTTCCAGCCTCAGAAAAGGTAGGAGGGCTCTGCTCCGCTGCGTAGCCCCCAGGCCTGGCCGGGCCCTGCCGCTGCAGCAGTCCTGGCCGGATCGGGCCCCATGGCTCCCGGGCAGGGGCAGGGAAGGAGAGTGTGCCCCATTCCCGGCTGGGTCAGGCCTGGTGGATCCCGGGTGTAACAAAATAAAAGTTCGTGAATTCGGTTGTGTTACTTTAGAAGTGCCTTCTCAGTTAGACTGTTGAATGCTGTTTGCCCAATGCCTATTGGTATGTTAATTGTGGGTGCTTCCCTAAATGTTCTCTCTGTTAAATGCGAATTACTCAGTTCTTTGTAACTGTCCCTCTCACCGGTCGGGTATCAGGTATCGCCTCTACCTCTGCCTGGTAACTGGTGTCACCACTGACATGAAAATGAGGAAAAATCCCATGGGCCTTAGGGTCCAG
>VZSR01003806.1:14811149-14830578 GCA_013398615.1 Brachypodius melanocephalos | reverse complement strand
ACTTGAAACCACACCACCTGCCTTTCTGAAAAATTATGAGCACTTTGGGGGATGATGGGGTGGGAATGTGTGTTGTTATTGTTGTTTATCTGTAGGAGCTCCAGCTTTTACCATTAAAAAAAAAAATCCAGCTTTCATTAAAGTGTCATACTTTTTGTTCTCCTTTAAAGAGGTATTGGTAAATCAGCTGCTTTACTGCCTGTTAAGACTGGTGATCCATATGGCAACTTTGTATTAAACAATTCACAATTTTAGACCAGACAACCACTGAACATTAATCATCCACAGAGTGCTGAACTGAACAACCCTTTGAATCTCTAAAGCAGATCACCAGTCTATTAGATTTATATATTGTAATTACATTATATTAAACTGTAAAATTTATAAGCTTTAAATTAGATCAACCATCTACTAAGCTTTATAAAAGCGAAAAGTTATTCATCAGATTTAAAAGTAATAAAAAAGAAATTAACCATATTTGGAATTTACCTCCCTACTAAATAGAACAATTAGGATTTTAGACTTTTAAGAACAATGGGTTTAGCTGGTATCATCTCTTTGGATTTTTACAGTAAGTTGGATGAGGATGTCCTATTTTGATTCTTACAAATTCTGTTATAATTCACTGTGATATTAAATCCTGTATACCTTTGGTTAATTTGAATCGTTCCTGTTTTGCACACATAGAAGTGGCAGATGACAGAAATCTTTTTATGCAAAATAAGAATTCCAACATATACCTTATATCATCAGGTAGATAAGTCCACACAAAGAAGTTGTCAATCCAATTTCTGACTCTTAGGAAAAATAAAAATAATTGAAATCCAAAACTTCTGGCAGATTTTACCTTTGCTTTTTGAAACATGAAGTTGAGATACCAAATACTCCAATAAAAAGTAGCTTTAAAGTGCAAAGCAGGAACTATCCCTCTCAAAAAAGTGACTAAGTTTTTATGGATAATTTGTTTTCAATTTTTCTGTTACTATTAAAAACAAACAAGCAAACATTTTGTGGCTAAGTTCTTGCTATGTCCAGGTCAATTACTGAGTTTGTGGAATTTCCAAACACCTAGTTATTGGACTGGGAAATTTTTATCTTTTACACAAGGACAACGGAACTAAGATTTCTCATGACTATGAACTTAAACTCTATAGGAAGAACTCCTTTTTAAACCTCTGCCACCAAAAATGGAAAGAACAGGAGAAATTTAAGGTCTCTGAATACAGTGTCTATGACAGAGCCAATAAACCTCAAGCTGTGACAGCACACCTGAGAAAGGGCATTCCCTGGTCCCCAGTGAATCACGAGGAGGCTCTATCAACACTGATACCAACAAAAATTTGTAAAAATTAAACATTAATATTTGACAGCTGTACAAAACTAAACCTTCCTAAGCCTGAGAACTCACCCCTTGAAAACAAAATTCAGTGAAACCATAGTGTAATCTTACTAATAGCCCCCTGTCATAACAACCATACTGGTGAATGTTTTTTCTGGCTTGTTTCCCCTCTTAACAGGATAACCATGCAAGCGACATTCTTGACTTAATGTAACAAGTGATTGGTGATAGGAGTATGCACGGGAATTTTTATTTGCTATAGAATTTATCTGAAAACAATGCTGACAGGATAGTCCCTCAAATACTTAAAACAGCCCTTGGGTAAACAACTTTGCTGTCTAAAAGATCACACATGCATATATTTCATGGATTGGAAGTCGTATGCTTAATCTTGAGAGCTGATGTTGTTTTCACCTAAATTTGTCATGTGAATTTGAAATGCAGCAATCTGTGTCACCTTGGGATGTTTGTATTGGGATGTTTTATTGAAACCCTAGTCTGACAGGGAAGAAATGAAGTATTATCTTAGATTTGTAGATTTTCAAGCTGGGAAGAATTCTACAATCTGCTAAAATATCTTCCTGTGTATAACACAGGACCTGCAAAACATGAGGAGCTATAACTTGGGCAGGCTGTCTAATCTGGCATGGGTTTAAACTTGGCAGTGTTATGACCCTCATGCAGCCAGACATTTTGCTGGAAATGCTAAAAATATATATTGTTCAGAATTGAGACTGACAACATTCAATCACTTTTATAGCTGATAGTGAAATAAGGTTGCTGTTTTCTCAGTGATGAAACACTTGAATGACCCAATAATTTCAATATGTTGGAATAGGTCTGATATTTAGATTACTTTGAGAATTTTATATTAACCACTATTATTTTGATTTTTAGACATGTTTTATGATTTTTCTATTAATAGAGATTAGTTAAAATAAATGGAGGGATAAATCTCTGTTTTCCATGAATTTCAGAATCAGGTTTGGAACCTGACAGATTCCTGAAGCAGAATGCTGAGATAAGAGAGCACTCTGTGACTCAATTGGGTCATATAGAATTGTCCTAATAGGTATTTCCAGTAATATCTATGATGACATTTTAAGGACAAATGTTTTATATTGATTACTTTTCCAAACAACAAATAGAAATTGCAGACTACTCTGCTTATCCATTCACAATTTCAAGTTTCCACAATGAGAAGCTCAAATGTTATGTTTTTATCACTCTGCATTATGATTATCTGTTTAAAACTGATTTTAATTTTCCCTTTTCCCCCTTTCTGTATGTCTCATATCCCCAGTTAGAAGTGGTCAAGCTCCTTATTAAAGACTACATTCTTAATTAGTTCCTAAACACCACACTTGTTCCCTCCCGCAGAGTGTAATGGAGGAGGAGATTGGAAAAAAAATTGTAACTCATGTGTTGAAAGCAGTACAGGCAGAATCAACCCCCTGCAATCCAGGAGGAAGTGGTTAATGGTCTGCTGAGCTCAGTATTGGGGCCAGTTGTGTTTAATGTCTTTATCAGAGATCTGGATGAGGAGATTGAGGGCACTCGCTGGCAGTTCACAGATGGCACCAATTTGGGCTGGATGTTGATCTGCTGGAGTGTGGGAAGGCTCTGCAGAGTGATCTGGACAGGCTGGATCTGTGGGCTGAGGTCAGTTTTTTGAGGTTCAACAAAGCTGAGAGTTGGGTCCTGCACTTGGGTCACAACAACCCCTGTAGTGCCACAGGCTGGGGGCACAGTGCCTGGAAAGCTGCTCAGTGAAAAAGGACCTGGGGATGCTGGTGACAGCAGATGAACATGAGCCAGCTGTGCCCAGGTGGCCAAGAAGAGCAATGGCACCTGGGCTGTATCTTTTTTATTTTTTTCTCCTCTTTAGTTGCTTTTACTTTTTTCCTACCTGATACCAACTGTGAATCAGGTGTGGTTTATTACCATGATTTTTCAAACCTTTTCTGTCTTCTTAGTGATTCTGTGTTATATATTATGATGGGATTATTATGGTAATGTCTTAGTACTTACACTTTATCTTTGTCCTTCTATTTGTTCCTTGTATGTATTTTGCCTGTGTATCTTCTCTGTATGGTCTTCAAATATTATTCCACAACATAGTTATTTGGCATTATTAAGGATGAATTTTTAAAGTTACATTTGTATCATGACCATGATATATGAAACATATCAAGATAATATAATTATTGTAAGTATTAGATTTATGTTTGAACATCGTGATTAGAACTAACACTTCAGTGAATTCAGAGATTTCCTTTTAGAGACTTCATGACACTTTTTTGTCTTAGCTTTTAATGTTCCATTCTATCTCATCTTGTTGTTTTATATTTGCTTTTGATAGGTCAATCCACATAGACCAAAATTGTTCATTAATATACTTTGTGGCTTTCCCACACAGTTTGAGATCCTCCTCTTTTATCTCTGTTAGCAAGATTTTGGTAGTTTGCATATTACTTGCAGATTCTG
This sequence comes from Brachypodius melanocephalos, assembly GCA_013398615.1. Classification (NCBI taxonomy): domain Eukaryota; kingdom Metazoa; phylum Chordata; class Aves; order Passeriformes; family Pycnonotidae; genus Brachypodius; species Brachypodius melanocephalos. The sequence goes on along the minus strand of VZSR01003806.1, from coordinate 14,826,752 downwards.
TATCCACTTACCACACACTTTCTATTCACTGCTCATTATCCCAATAGGTCTATAAAGATAACAATAGCGAATGTGGCAAGAAAAATAAAAGCTCATTGTCTTCACAGATGATAATACTCAGAAAACTGTAGTAAAGCTATGTCAGATCCTGAAAATCCTTTTCACTTTCTTCTTCCCTTAACAACTCAGTTATTGAAGAGAACACCCATGACTTCAGTGTAGACATCTATGTTTCAGCCAGCCAGACCAGACTCATTTTATAATCAACATAGAGAAATGGGCCTTTCTAGGTACTAATTTGTCTTGACCTAGTTTAGATATATGAAGGAGGATGATACAAATTATGATCTAGCAGTGCCCATTTCTCTCAGACTACAAGGACAGTGTGCAGAACTAATTGAGTGTATGGAGGTTTGTGCTATAGATATTACATTAAGGTGAGATGAATCCCACTTCCAATAGTAAATGGCAAAACCCCAAATTAGAAACATATGCATATCCAAGCCATTTGAGAAAAATGTCTTGGTTATGCAGAACTTCACACTTTGACAAATTATATTTTTGAAGAATAAAGAAATGTTTCTCTTGCTTTTTGTAATCTTCATGAGCTTTTGTCCTAGTTAGGTGCATGGTTTTATCTCACAAGTTTTGCCTGTAAAATGTAGTAATCAGGGAGAGGATGAATTGAAATGTAAGAAACAAATATATGTACTTTAACATTGTTTTTCACATCTGTTGTACTGGTGTATTTGCTATACATTTCAACTGCAATACGGGAGACAGCCCCATGCATCACATATTTGCATTTTCTTCTTGTAAACTAGACTATTTGGCTTATTTTGTACATGGAATAAATATTCATATGCTTCAGGATTTATTAATTTTAATGCCAGAAGCGATAATTCTGATCATTTAGTCTGGCCTACCGCTTCATCCATGCAAAGAATTTCTCTGAGTTTCAATATTTTTTGAAATAAACAGTACAAATGATGGTACTCAGAAATAAGTTTGATGTGGAGTTGACTTGTAGATACATCATTTTCGTAGATATTTATGCTAATGCAGGTATCCCAACCCAAAACATAACAACCACATATGATTGAATCACTCATTTGTGTTAACTCCTTAAACAGCCTTTCCCTCACCCTAGGGAGAAAAACCTCACCCTGCTTACAGCTCACTGTGCTACAAAAGCATTTTCCAATCACATGGGTGAGATCATGCTACAACTTTCCCCTAACCCTTCACCAACTCCCCATTCTCAGATACATTAAAAAAACCTAGTGGTTTTACTTCCAAGACTCTTGTATTTTCAGTCTATCTATCACTGCTGTCAAACAATCCCCAGACTTCAAGCCTTTAGACTGGTTCTAGCCTGTTTGAAAGACCTCCAGAGTGCAAGAGCTAAGAGGCTTCCTGAAAATTTTCTTCATCCTTTAATATGTCCGTATCAGAAAACTGATATTTATTTCCTGTAATTTAAGCCAACTATTTGTCTTTTCTACCATGGTTATGGAGTGGGAAGGAAAACTTGCTCTGGGTTTCTGGATATTTAAGGACTATTACTGTGTAACTTTAACAGTTTCTTCTTTAAATACAACATCTGGCCCATGTATTATACACCAAACCCCAGACTTTCTTCAAAAACCTAAATGCTTTCCTTCTTATTGCCTTTTAAGGCTAGAGGAACTCTACAAACCACTTGTCTCATTAAGACCTGCTTTTAGCCAGGCTATCAAAACAGCTAGCAAACAAACAAAAAACAAAACAAACCAACCAACCAACCAAAAAAACCCACACAAAAAACCCCCAAACAAAACCAAAAAAAATACCAAGAGAAAATTTGGCTGGTACAACCCTTTCATCTGCTGTACATTGTAAGAGTAAACAACATTTCCACTCATCTTGTTACCTACAAATATATTTATGTCCTTCATTTTTTCCCAAGTAGAAAAGGAGTTCTCTGTGGCAAGTATCATCTGTTTAGTTTGGATTTAGCAAACTTTACAAAGGACATACTTCTTTCTGACTGAAGGCCTGAGGCAGGATCACAGTGCAATTCTTACAATTTTTACAACATTCTTCTTTATGACTTGTGTTTCTCTATAAGGCAAATAATACAAAATATAATTAGTAATATCTATGTCTTTGAGGAAGTTTGAAGAAGTTATTAAGATACTCCTAATGGAATGACATTAATGCCACAAGCAAATTCACTGGTAGATTTATAAATGGGCATATATATATATAATCTATGTATTTTTGAACAAGAGTCTTAATTTTTGAACAAAAGTCTGAATTTTTTCAGCATGTTTTAAGTTTTGGTCCATTAACATCCCTGCTAGTATAAATAAATGATAATGATAATCAATTACTTTTTGCTGTCTGTCTTGAACTCTTGCAGAATAATAATATAAAAAAATAGTTTGCTGTGAATTTGGACTTATATACTAGTAAATGTATTAAAAAGAGGATTTTTGATAGTCTTAAAGATGTAATAAAGATTATCCCTGTCACCTGAAAGCAACTCATACTATAACCTGACTCATTTAGTTGTATGAATAGAAAAATAATCTTGACTACTGGTTTGTCATGCAAAAATAAATGAATTGAAGCTGCTTCTAAAAAAATATGAGAAGGACATGTCAGCATTTTGTGAAAATGTGAATGTTTCCTTGGAGTAATAGGTATGTCAAACTGCTGTTTCCAGTAAAAGAAGTCATAGATAAAAAACCATCCTGCAATATGTCACTGATAGTTTAGGCACACTGTGCTGGAGCCCAGATAAATTTATGTGTGAGTGTGTGTGTGTGTATGTATATAAATATATATGTACATATACATATACATGTGTGTATATGTACATGTAAATATATGTATATAATATATACATATGTATTAAAACCCAAGGACTTGATTCTGAATTTAATTATTTGCTTTCTGTGCTATAACCTTGACTTTTCACTGTCTGAAAGGAAAACTGATTGACCCTCATGGTATTGCTAAGAGTGTTTGGAGTAGTTTCATGAATGAATCATGTGATGGGAAGACTTTGCCACAGCTTTTGCCTACATACACTACTAGGTTTTGTTCCCTGCATTTTAGTTGTCTGCTCCAGGTTGTCTATCCAGGTTATCCAGATTTTGATTTTCTCAACTATATGTATTATTTAAAACTATTTAACAAGTTCTACAAAACATTTTGATCTGAAAAAAAAAAAAATTGCTACAGGTATTTTTTTAATAAACATCCTGTTTGTGAAGTATGATTGTAATTACGTTTGTTTGGGATTTATTGACAAATAATATGATTTTTATTTTTATTTTCTGATGTCTTACTGTATGACACATAATTTAGTTTCTGATTAGGAGCCTCTTGTATGCCAGGAAATAGTTTTAACCCAATATTCCTTCTCGCAAGCTCTTTCTATCAACATTACTTCTTTGGTAGGTACCTTTACCAAATTCTTCTGCCTTTACCAAATTTAGAAGCCCTTTTTGCTCCACCAGCTTTATTCAGCACTGTGTGAATGCATGTGGAATGAGAAGTTAAACAGGACAAGTGAGTGTTTTCTAGCTCTTAACAGGTGAAACCTGTAATGCTGACAGTTTCTGGTCTGAAGAGAAAAGTGGGAGCTCAGTGTTCTGAGGTCATATAACAAGAGAACTGGAAAGAGAGGATGTGTGTGATGAAGTGGTCAGTACCCAAGTGATGCTGATTGTAGATTCTGTGGGAGGATGCTGAGGATACATCCCTTGAAAAATCTGTTATTCAACACAAGCAACATGCAAACCCAAAAAAACTTGTGTGTTGGATGCATATATTCATATACGCTAATCACACCCACATTTGAACTTGGAAGAATTGTTATAATAATAAATTTTTGGCCTACTCATTCTGCTTATTAAGAGTCCTTAGTCATTGAAACGAGATTTATGAGATCAGATTCACAATAGCTTTATTTTATCTTTACTGATCTATAATAGAAAGGCAGAAGGGACAAATATCATAACATATAAAAATGTTTCTGGACTCAGTAGTCACTCTGTTGATCTAATTCATCTTATTGAGGTACTACTATTATGGCACAGAAAGTGGTGGAAAGTTCAGAGACATTAATCTTCTTATCTGTGCACTGGAACTCACTCTGAAAAACACAGATGAAGGAGGACTGCTGAATGCTGCTTCATTAGAAGAATTTTAAAATGCAATTTGTCTTCATGAAAACGAGGGATTACACATTTCCAGCTTTCCCCTGTGCCTCTTAGAAATATTTTTTAAGTAATAACCTTTGGTGCAGAATAATCTTTATGGTAGGACAGTAATTATTATAGAAGAGAGGTATATCCTGGTCAATCTGTTTGCGAATCACAGCACTGGAAAATCTTAGACCTGCAGATTCAAATTTCCTAAATATTATTATGCGATATCAGAAATAAAATTCCTTTTAACTAACTTGGCTCTATGTTCAGTAGATTACACAGAAGATTTTCATAGTGCTTAAGGCAAATGGTGCAGGTGATGAGCTAAAACTTGATTAATCCTTGAAATTTATTTTAATCCAGGAATTAAAGAGTTTTTTTTTTTTTCCTAGTAGAATATTGGCTGTTAGAATAATTTTGTAAAAGAATAATAGATACTCTTGCTGTTACTCATACCTTAATTCCAGACTTCCTAAGAGCTTAATCACAGGACTGTGCAAAATGTGGAAGAAAAAAATGAACTGAAAAGGTGCAGGTAGGACATCTGGAATTAGAGATCAAAACCTGTCTGGGCAAATGTATCTTGCTGGGATAATGAGATTTCAAAAAAATTGCACTGACTGATTGCTCATTTCCTGCCCTAGCATGTATAACCCTTGGACATACAGGGATCTGAAACCAAAGCCACTGAACCAAATGGACAGATTCTCATTAATGAAAAGATGTAATAGACTAGAATTTATATCAGAGTTTAAAAGGATGAGTGGTGGTCTTGGCAGTGCTGGGTTAATGGTTGGATTCAGTGATCTTAGAGATATTTTCTAACCAAAGGGATATTATGATTCTAAGAGCATGCCCTTGTCTAGCGTGATAAAAGTTTCCTGTTTTCCACCTTACCTGCATTTGCTTGGATTGCCAGCCTTCTGCTCAGAGGTACCATTTCCACATTAATCTGCCTGATTCCACTTACAGTGCTCTCTAATAGAGATGCAGTGGAAGAAAAGGCTAAGAGAGGGGACACTAATCCAACTCCTCTACTGGAGTGGGCTTTTATGTCCCTCTTCTGCTGTGTATTCTTTTTTTCTTGTGATTTTTCCATCTTTTGTATGCTCCGTTTCAGTGTACCCGTTCACAAAAACCAAACCAAACCAACCCCCCCAAAACAAACAAACAAACCAAACCAAAACAACCAACCACACTGGCTCTGCTTGGTATCTTCCCTACTCATTGTGCCTTCCTAGAGCATTCTGCTTAACAATTCCTTGCACAGGCTGAAGCCTTCTCTTCTAAAGGCCAGAGTCCCAGTGCTGCTTCCCAGCCTCCCACCTCCCTCTTGATTCAACTCAGTTTGAAGCTCCTGTCCATGACCACTGTCACCGAGGTTGTCCCCATGTGTGTGAGCAGTGGGTCAGGTTCAGCATTATCCCCGACTGGCCCCTCATGCATTCACCTAAGGAAACTGTCACTGGTGTGATCTAGGAGCCTCCTAAGCCATCTACCCAGTTCTAGGTTGTCTCGCCACAGATGTTCAGATAGTTCAAATTCCCTTGTAGTGTGAGGACCTGAGAGTGTGAGACTGCTGTTAGTTAAAGTTCCCTATGTCCTCTTTGTGAAGCTGCTTATGACACATCACCATCTTAATATTCACTTTATGACATTTCATTGTTCTTCAATTATAGAAATCTGGTCTCAAAGGAACCATAATTCCAAAAAGGTAAAGCTGCATTCTTCAGGTTGTTTCAGTAAGCTTTGAGTTGGGCTGCTCCAGACATCATTAACTGTACTGGAGAAATGAACCACACACATTTTTAATGTGACTGCCTTGCTTCTCTCACCCTCACTAAATTCCTCCTCTCCATCTCACTTCTAGTACTGTTCCTCCAATGTTTAAGCCTAGGCAGTATTGGAAAGTAGTTGGGAAGATATTGCAAAAATGAATTCAAACTTTTAAGTATGGGAAATGGAGTGTAGTATTGAATAGACAAAAATTATTCCAGGCCTAGGCAGAAAGAATCTGAAAACAAGATGTAAGCAGCCATGCATAAAATGTCTGAAACCGCAGAGGAAACAGCCAACAAGATGAGTGGTAACAAGGTGAGTAACATATCAAAGTGAAAAAAAAATTCTCTCTAGAAAAGACAAGATGGATGAAGGAAGAAAGTTACTGTATTTGTGAGAGTGTGTTTAATATACTCAGCTGTAAGACCTTCAGGTAAAAGATCACTGAGGCTCAGAAAATTCACTGTTATTATGGACTAATGCTCCTATCGGATAAAGGACAGTGAAATTATGGGTGTATCTTCTCCCTTTCTACACATCCCATAAAGTCTCCCCATGATAAAAGTTCTGCTGAATCGCTCAGGTTTAAAATCATCCAGGGAGTTCAAGAAAATGTAGCATGTACAGGAACTGTCAGTCCACCTATGGAAATGCTATAAAAACACACTGGAGGTGGTGGGGGCCTTCTCTGTGTCTGTTTGTCCAGCAAACAGATGAGGATACTAAGACAGTGAAAACAGCAAAACAGGTGAAGCACATATCTCTTTTCTTCTTTGCCCCATATCCTGCATTTTAATCTAACATCATCTAATGTGGATTGTCTAAAGCTTAAGATGCTTTTTGTGCAGTTATACTCAACATTACACTACATAATATAATGTCTTCCACTAGTGCAGTCATCTTGCTGTGTGGATTTGAGATTCAGAAACTGTGAGGATTATGGCAGGAGCCCAAAGACTGTGTCAGCACTATGATTACATCACACTGTGAATATATAATTTGCTTTGATTAGGAGCTGTTTCGAAGCTCCCAAGGCTGGACTCTTTGTAATGTCAAATCTCCGAAATGAGTCAACATTTGTGAGAATTGTGACTCCTTGGTAATTATAAATTTAAGTCCAGAGCCACATTCATAACAAACTTCTTTTTCTCATAATTTAAAATGACTGATTTAGAAGTAAGGCAGGGTAGGAAACAGCTCACCTTAATCTTAGCTACTTTGAAGACTTCTGTTTCTAAGCTGTTCAGGAAATATTCAGTGGAGACATTCCACTCTTAAAATAGGCTGCTAAATGTATTGGGTCTGGCTGTGATGGGGTTAATTTTCCCCATGGCAGCCCTCATTGTGCCGTGGTTTGTATTGGTAGCTAGAAAAGTGTTGATAACACACCAGTGTTCTGGTTACTGCTGAGGAGTCCTGGAATAGCACCAAGGCTGTCCCCCCTCACCAGTGGGTTGGGGGTGTGCAAGGTCTTGGAAGGGGTCACAGGTAGGACAGCTGACCCAGACTGACCAAAGGGATATCCCACAGCATAGGATGTCTGCTCACAGTCAGATCTAAGAGAAAAGGAGAAGGAGGGAGGACATTTGCCAATATGATGTTTTCTTCTGGAGCAACCACTACGCGCTCTGAAGCCCATCTTCCTAAGAAGTGGTTGGACATACCCTGCTGATGGGAGATAGAGAATAAATCTTTTGTTTTCATTTGCTTTCACATTGTGCCTTTGTTTATGCTTTATTAAGCTGCCTTTATCTCATCCTACAAATTTTTTCCTTCTTATTTTCTCACCCATCTTCTTATGATGAGGAGAGAGGGATAGAGCAGCTTGGTGGGCACCTGGCATGCAACCAAGGCAAATCCACTTCACTAAGTTAGTGAGTTACCGTCTAGAAATGATGATTCTTCTCTGCTTTAAATATGGATCTAGATCATTACGTCCCAACATAAGGATCTCTTATTAAAGACACTCACATTGAAGAAGGATTTTGTCTGACTTTGAAATTTCTACATTTTAGTGTACACAACAATTCAGCAGTGAAAAATACTAGAAGTTTGAACTCTAGTAAATCACAGAATTATAGAGTATCCTGGGTTTGGAAGGGACCAACAAGGATCATTGGGTCCAGCTTGTGGCCCTGCACAAGTCACAGAATCACACAGAATCACAGAATATATAGGTTGGAAGAGACCTTCAAGATCATTGGGTCCAACCCAGCCCTAACACCTCAACTAGATCATGGCACCGAGTGCCACATCCAGTCTCTTTTTAAACACATCCAGGGACGGTGACTCCACTACCTCCCCAAGCAGACTATTCCAGTATTTAATCACTCTCTCAGTGAAAAACTTCTTCCTAATATCCAACCTATATTTCCCTTGACGCAGCTTGAGACTGTGTCCTCTCGTTCTCCCAGTTGCTGCCTGGAGAAAGAGACCAACCCCCAGCTGTCTACAGCCATCCTTCAGGAAGCTGTAGAGAGTGATAAAGTCACCTTTGAGAATCACATCACGTCCTCACACGTGATTTCACACCAAGAAATCAGTAAAGCCAGAAGAGAGACTTGTCTTAGACTAAGGAGATAAGTAAGAGGTAATTTATTGGTTGAGATGCCCCAAGGTCACTGAGCTGGCAGGTCTGACACATGAGTTACAGAACTGCCCCAACATTCTGTTTTGACAGCTAGAGGCCATATAATATATTCCATGATGGTGTATAAAAATGGACACTTAGGTTCAAGAAGCTGAATCCTGCCCCTAGCATTCCCCTACAAATCTATATACAGACATTTTAAAGTAAGCATTTTAATCTCTGAGTAAATCCTCCCTCCCTTAAACTAAGGAGATAAATCTTGCTTTAAACCACCAAAATTAAATTTAAGAACACAACCTTGATTCTAAGCTCTGGCATATATTTTGCTTACACAGCAGCATATTCCCCATAATTTTAGCTTATGATATAAACTGAAAGCCAAAATAACACCTATATACTTCAAATTAAATTTATATGTAAATTGGGTAGTTAAATCCAAAGGGATGATGTCAATAATCTCCTGAAACTGCTTAGATTCCTGAAATCTGAGTTCACATACACCCCTAAAATGTACTGCCAAGGACCATCACACTCTGAAACACAACTGTCCTGACATCACAAGACAAAAGAGCAGATCAAGCTTCATTTGAAATTAAAATGACAGTGGTGTGCCCCCAGTCTTCTGTGTGGCAACCTACCTCTACAAAGCACACTGTCATCAGAACATTCTCTTAAGGAAACATTGCCAGAAGGACAGTGAACAAGCTGGAAATCCATCTGCCGAAAAAGGCTTTGGGATTTTGTCAATGGATTTTTCTTACTCTGCTGCAGATTGGCTGCAGGCACTCCATGATCTACATATTGTTTGCCTTCTGCCCATATGTCTGCCCTGTGGACAGCCTGAAGATTGGCTGCAGAGAACTTTTCTAAATAGTTTTGCTGGCGTGCTAGTGAGCAGTGGGCTCTACAGCACGTGCGGACCTGTGCTCTGGATGTGGCTTCAGGCTTGCTTCAGGCTGCTCCAAAGAGACATGAATCTACTCGTGAAAGGTAGCCCCAGGATACTGAGAAGTGGCAGCATAGGCAAATTGGCTATCTAGTGTCATTTAGAATGCCCTGGAAGATCCCAGGCACTCGCATATGTCTGGAATTTACAGTACAAGATTGTATCCTTCTCGACCACCCTCTGAGAGACAACTGGAAAACTTCATCACACTTGAATTAAAAACATTAGTGCCTCTCCTCAGGCAACTATATCTCAAATGACCACGGTTCTTAGAAGAGATGGCATGTATAAAATTAACACCTATATGTGAAGCAATTATAGGAAGATGTCAACAACATGCTGTGACCCAAATCCTCTGTCTCTCTTGTCTCATACTTAAAGGTGGAGCTTTGATGCTGTCAGAAAGAAGATACCAAGGTCTACTAAGTTTTTGGGGAGGGAGCAATAAAATACAAGAGAAACTTTAAAGCTTGTGTCATCACTGGTCTTAAATATGCCACAAAACTCCTACACTTGGGTACTTATAAGGCAAAAGGAGAAAGGTGGGCAGATCCTGGTATATTTGAAATGTGTAGGTAGATATAACTACAATTTAATATAGAAAATATAAGAACATTGGAATAATTTAATTGAAAAGTAATGTAGCTATCATAAACTAAGAAATAGCACAGCTGGAGGATTTTAAAAGTGATTTGGAAGCAAAATCCTCTCATTGAATTAGAGAATAAAAAGTCAGTTAGGGACCTTGTAGAATAGCAAAGCTGGTAGAGCTTCTATAGCTAAGGGCCTGTCAGCATTTCTATTACAAACCAGTACTTTCTGGGGATTATACTTCATCCAGAAGAGTTTGATGTGGAATGAACTTGGGATAAAATGTCTCAGCATTTGAGTAATGTAATGGTAACTCTATTATTTAAAAAAATCAGTATTCACTTTGTAACTGTTGAATCTATTGCATTGCTACACTATACATTTTGATTTAAAGATACCTGAGCTAATGCTGACCTAAGGAAATATGTCCACATAATAGAATTCAGGCAAAGATTTTAAGACAAAATAGCTCCACTGGTATGATACTATGCACAAGTTACTCAGCCAAAATTCTCACCCTGGTTCATTTTCTCAGATGAGATTTTTTTTTTCACCAGGGTATTTCCATTCTGTTCAACTTGCTCCTAACTCATTCATCTCTGCTTACCAGTAAAACAGTTAAAGGTTAACAATAAAAAAAAGAAAGTCCTGTCTGTTATAGATCTGTGTAGAGAATTAAAATGGAAAAATTAAGAGAAAATTATCACAGTGGGTAATTCCAATCCCATATTAATATCCTTTAGTCTTAGAAGGAATTAGGTGTAAAAACTAGTGTGCTTTTCTCTTTAGATTTATAAAATCATAGAATCATGGAATGGTTTGGATTGATAGGGGACCTTGAGGATCATCTCTCTGTTTCCAGTAATTTTTTCTTATCTCAACTGGTGACCTTTGCCTTTTGTGCCTTCAATTGTCTTCTCTAGCCTGCTGCAGGGTGAGGGAAGAAGGGAGGATGAAATCTGTGGTTTTAGTAGGAGTTGTAGTGTGGTTTTAGTCGGAGCACTACATTGAAGAATACCATTCCTAAATCACAACTGGTCTGAATTTATATTCTAATTGTCAGTGGTTCATCATTTCATATGACCAAGCAAACTTGGGAACAAGGGTCCAGTCTCATTGGATTTGAGACAGCTCTGTCATGGTGCTTCAGCCCTGGTAGGCAGGGTTGCAGAAATCATGATTAGTGACAAGATTATACAAGGCTTTTAGAAGTATTTGAGTACTGGAGTATTTGTCTTGAAAAATAGAGATAGGATTTGGGAGCAGATGAGGAGCTAAAGATTCTAAGAGCCTAAAGTCTGTTCTTTCACCTCTTTCATGGGCCCTTCGTATTATAAAGGTTGGAACTTTAAAATTTTGGAAGCTTTTTAGAATTTACTGAGGATGAAAGGTGAAAGGAGTAAAAGATGGATGGACTAAAAAGAGAAGGAAGACTTAGGAAAAAGCAAATAATTTCTACTGATGAGGAAAGTAGTTGCATGGAAAGATGAATGTGATAACTTTAGTACATTCTCCTTTGGGGAACAAAGTAATTTGCTGTGGATTCACGACACAGTGGTCAGAGAGGAAAAAGTTAATTTTTCTTTTTTACTTTTTCTTACTAGTATGCTACAGACTACAGAAGTAAACTGTTTCAATTATGAATTCAGTTTATTTACCAGAGATGGAATACCAAATATGATCTTATAGTAACTTGTTCATTCTCTTTTGCTTTGTTTATATGAATTTTTCATATCTTTTTTTTTCCCAGCAGGTATTTTCACCTCCTGAACATATATGAAATATTCCAGGCTAATTGTTACCAGTTTGCCCAGGTAGGAAAAGAATTTCCAATGAAAGTTGTCACAATTGTTAGAGAAAGTAACATTTAAAAATATTAAACATAATCTGACTTTGGACAAAATATCCAAGAACTAAAATTCTCTGGGACCTTAAAGACTCTCTGAAGTTGACAAAATAGCAATAAGCTAGGCTATATTACCCACGAAGTAGTCTCATCTCTGACTTTCATTCTTACCAGTCTCACATCTTTGAATCCCAACACTTTCTTCACCCATAACTAATATTAAAAAGTTCTTGTCTTGTTAAATATGTAACATGTATGGTTTTCCCTGGAAACAAATGTATTTTTTGCCAGACTGATAAAGCAACACTGCAAGTAAGATTTTTTTTTTTTGTGGGGGGCTATCTTGGTAGTGGGGTTTTCTTTAGAATTTTTGGTTTTGTTTTGGTGTGAGTTTTGGGGTTTTTTTTAAATGCCTTTTATTATTATTATTGGTGTGGTTTTTTTCCCTTTAAGGAGGGCTTGCAAAAGCTTTTCTCCGTCAGAGTACTCATTAAAGACCTACATGTGATTTCAGAGAATGGCATGAATAAAAAAAAAAGAAAAAAAAATCTATGTTCTGTTCCCACAGTAAGGAAGAACTAACCTTTTCTTGCTAACCTTTTTCTATTTTGAAGGTTAGTGACTTGCTGAAATAGCTTGTGAGGGAGTGAAGTTAGATTCCTCAATGACCCCTTGGTAAGAACATGCACTGTGAATATAGAATAATTACTTAGGTTTAAAGGTAGATTTTAGAGCAGCCAAGATTCCAAGTCATGAATTAGTGTTGGAATCTGGCACTTTCCAGCCTTCTCATTTAATTTTTAATATGTAAAATAAGAATATAATTTACTATCAGATTCAGCAAAACTATTTTATTCCTCTGTGTACTGGCAGTTCAGTTAAGATGGGACAGATGCTCTCTCTGGCCCCACTATAAGAAATGACACTATAAAATGGCTCTTCTTCAACTGTTGTATTTATACCCAAAAAGTGGAGCAATTTCCACAGAAGAAAGGAAGTGTACCATTTGTGTACATGCATTCTCATTGCTGTGCAGTCCACCCAGCCAGAAAAGATGTAAAATGAGAATATTCAAACACATTTATGAAGAAAATTACTTAAAGACTATATGTAGCATATTCTGAATGACCATTGTAAATCTGGAAGTATTTAGTAAAAAAGATGATTGGAAACTCCTCATGTTTGATTCACTTCAGTTGGCCCTGGGAAGCCACTTGCTTAGGACTTCCCTTCAGAAACACAAAATTCCTTCTATTTACTGTGGAGAGAGTGGAAACACTTAATGTGCTGCCCAGAGTGTGCCTCTGAGATAAGGTGCCCTGGCTCAGTACACAATGAACACATAGAGCAAGTTACAGTCCCAAGAAGACCAAACACAAATTCAGATTAGAAATAAAGCCTATGTATATAAAAACCACAACAACTGAACATGAGAAGAACTTACCAAGAACTACTGTAGATTTTCCATCACTAGAAATTTTAAAATCAGTAGTGACTCTGTTCCTAAGACATATGCTCTACTTCAAAACAACACTAATTCACAGTCTTTTTAATGGCCTGCATCATGCAGATGCATACACTATTAAACCTCTTTTGGTTTTATACTCTGAATCTTTGAAGGCAGATGTTTCCATTAACTGGAAAAGTAGAAAAGAAGCTTTTAACAATAAAAGCTGCAGTACATGAAAGCAGAGGTTTAAATAAGCATAAATGGGACAGTTCATCTGCTGCTTCTTCTGTACGAAACATAGCAGAGAAGATGTTCATGTCCACTCTGTGGTCCAACCATCTGTCCTTTACTCATCATGTTATATTCCTGATAAAGTTAAGAACATTCATCACCTCTGCCTGGGGGCAGAAAACAGCTTGTAACTTGTCTCCAAAACCTGGAAAGAAAGTTCTTTTCCTCCCATCTCTCTCCTAAATAAATTTGTTTGAAACATATCATAAATGACAGAAAAGAAAAAAATTAAAATGTGGAAGTTAAAAGTGAAAAAAATTACTTCAAGATAATGTATTGAATATTCAAAAATATACCAATTCATATGAAAAATAGTACTGTAAATTGCCTGGGAAGAGGGAAAGGAGAGAGAAAATAAAAAAGGGAAAGAAGAGGGATGAAATGAAGGAAAACAACCTTGAATTCACAGTAAACTAAGATGAGGTTTTGCTAATTTGCAGAGTCCCTCAAAATGCTGCCCATTGATGAAAATGAACAGGTAATTTAAATACAACCATCAACAACTCTATGAACATAGTGATGGGATCACCAGACTTTTAGCCTCCAAATTATAGAAGTGAGAAGAATTCAGAAAACTATTTAGATTAAAACACCCCTTGACACAACAGATACTTGATCTTGCAGGTTTTGAAGAGGTGTTTGCTTTCTTTTATCAATGTCTATATGGTGATATATCAGATTACAATTACCTGGAGAGATATTAAGAATTTTATAGATGCTACAGCCAATATATTTTTATTCATCGCATAGCAGAAACAAATGTGTAAAGGATCTATTTCCAGGAAAAAAAGCAGAAGATATGATTATAACTCCTAAAAAGTAATAAAGTGCCAAGCCTGGTTCAGCATCGCATGTACATGAGGGCATTAGTGAAGAATTATTAGTCCCTGTGGAAAGTGGGTTTGGGTATATATTAAGCTCAAGATTCTGTCTAAAGAAAAGTTCTTTTGCTCTAATGTAAATTCTGTCTGTGTACTGTATTCCTAAACAGGTCTGGGAAGAAATTTTCCTATGAAATTATTTTTGATGGAAAGCTAGGCTTATGAAGAAAGAAAATACTACAAAATTGGAACTGTGTTCAGTTTAAATAGTAGTGAATTCAGAAAATTCAATTGTATATGATATGAACGAGGCCAGTGACAAGATACTAGTCAATGGTAGATAACATCTATATTGATGATCTATGCCCCCACTAAAGGAGGTTACTCATTTTATGCTCAGCAAATTACTCCTTTAGACCTGCACTGTTTCAGGCAAAATTAAAAATAATTTATATTTTTAAAAAGTACTTTGGTTTCTTGACAAAATTCTTAAAAATCATCCCCAAATAGTCTTTTTTCTCCCCCTGCCCACTACCCTTCAAAAGTAGAGCTCTTCCTACTTAATTTGGGAGGAAATTGCTTTCTTGCATTCTTTCCCTTGCATTTCCCTAAAATAAAAATACCTAGTTTTAGTGCATGGTTTGAATACTGCTGTAGTCCAGACTTTGAAAACATCTTTCCTCTATTTCCATTTTACCATGCTGAGTGTATACACAAAGCAGAAGCTGTACTAGTGCTTGATTTAGGTTAAGGAAGAAAAAAAAATCCAGGTTAGCTGAAATAGGAGAAGCAGAATGTTCCTTGTGGGATTGTCTGAACAGCACAATAGGTGCACTCTTCCCCTCTGTGTCTGTGTGTGTGGTGCTTCAGCTCCTCAAAGAACACATTTCTTCTTCACAGAGAAAACAACTATTTTCTTCTCTGCAAGAAGAAAAGTTGGGGCAGAGGGAAGGTTACGCTTCAGGGAAAAAAAAATCTGTTCTCACACTTGGAATAGTTTTGCAAAACCAGGTGAGAGTAGCTCATAATGCTTCAGTGTTAAATGAGTCAGAGAACTGCTGAGCCACTTGGATGTTCATAAATCTCT
>VZSR01003806.1:14764771-14809487 GCA_013398615.1 Brachypodius melanocephalos | reverse complement strand
TTCTTTTTCATTTAAATGATAGTGCTAATTAATTCTTTGGTCTAGTCAGGAAAGAATATGTAAATGCACATTTGGTGATATTCTAAAGAATATAATCTAGTTCAGTGAAAAGTCATAAACCAAATACATGGATTACTTGTGAAATACATCTATTATCTAGAAGGTGAGAGTTACCTCTATTGAGATATCTATGAAGCCATTGATTTCAAAGTTAAATACATATTCACTGCTTAGCTCTAGTGAATTCAAAGGCATTTGGATCATCCCACATAAAAACTATATATTATTGTTATTTCTTCCCATTACCTGAGATCTCAATGGGAACATAACTACTAATGTATCTCAAACTTAGACTTGGAAGTGAATGCAGAATTTTATCACCTTCTTCAGTATTGCAAGTGTTCCCATCAAGGTTGCTTTCTGTCGTGTCCGTATTCACTGTGACTGTATTCAGTGTGCACAGTACTGCTGTGATAATGTGTCCTGAGATTCTGGTGCGCTGCAAATAATTGGTTTTATGCTTATATTTTTCATGGCCTACAGTTTCTTTAGTTGCTGCCAGATCCTATTTGCCATTTTTTAATTTAATTTTTAATTAAACAAATGATAGAACAGCAAAGTCTTTTCCTTTGTAAAAGCCCTGTATTAGTTTTTCTTGAATCTGCTTCATGAAAATTAGCGATTTCCAGTAGTCTAGTAGCATTTTTGTATCTTTCTTATCTACCTTTTTTTTTTGCATTTCTGACAGGATGGTGTTTCTTCTATTTTGAGTCCATAATTCCTACAAAGCTCTTAGCACTTAAGACTGTCAGTTCTGTATTTTATATTCATCTCCTGTGAATCTGGTTCATCCTCTTACATATGATTAGTAGTTTCTAGGTTCTGGCCACATAAGATTTGTTATAGATTTACATTTTTTCTGTGATGTCTCTTTCCCTTATCTATTGTGAGTGAGCTTATGTACATCCATAATTAAACTTTCTGAGTAAAAACTAGTTCCAAACTGAGATACAAGTGTTTATGCATTTCTGTGTATATACTTAAAAGATTCTTTGGGGCTTAATTAGAGTGCATACAACAAACCATCTAAGATCTGTAGGTGTGCCTTAGCTTGGGCTGCACAGGGCAGTTAAATATGCTGCAGGACTGTGGGCTCCTCCTTGCCTTCCTGGAGTAGCAGCTGAAGGTCACACGTGTTCCTCAGAGCACCATAAGTGATGTTGGGTGTCCACATTCAGGCAGGGGTGCCCAGGTGCAGTCAGGGGCTCTCACAGAGCACTTGACATGGCAGCAGACTCATACCTGGAGGAGCATCCCTTCTCATTGGACACAGCAAAACGAGCTTGTCTTGAAGGACACATCCCAGGTTTTTATCTGCTGTCTGAATTATTTAATTTCCAGTGGGTATAAAGGGATGTTAGACATCCTATGCACTGGTTCACACCTAAATCTATTCTTAATTTCTTTTCTCAGGATTGCATTCCATTTAAAACTTGACAGTTTCTTTTGTAAATCTGTACATGTCTCTTCTGTCTCTGTTAATCTTCTTTCCATTTTTCTCTAACTACAAAACTCATGATGGTGTCTTTACAGTGACTTACTCTCAGCGGTATTTCCTTCTTTTAATGTTAGAACTTCATCCAGGATACATTAGATCCATTTTCTGTTGTTTCTAGAGTAGTCTGTTACAAGAAAAAGCTGCTCCAGGACATTCTAGCTCACTTTCAGCCTGTTGTGCTGTTTCTACAGTCATCAAGCTTGTTCACCTTAAATTCATGATCAGTACCTTGCAAAAAATTACAAATGTAGGCTGGATCTTCTGCCCAAATCTTTTATATCAATAATTATGCAATGCACAACTGCCACAAAAATTCTATATATTTGTGATAGAATACTTTTTCACTGGCTTGACCAAATGTTTCACAACTAATTCCCCATTTCCAAAGAATTGGCTGTTTGTCTGAACCAGAATAGCCTTGGCATATCTTTATTACTTCATCAGAAGTTAAGTATTATTAAAAGTTTATAGTATCACCTTGTAATGTTTTCCTAGTCATCTATTTCACATAGAGTAACTCCTTTCCCATGTAAATTTGCTAAACAAAAATAGTTCTACTTCTGTATCTTGTAGAGAAGTCAACAGTGAAAGTTTGTCAAACTCTGTACCTAAGTGTGGATTCCCCATCCTTCTCTGTGATCCCTATCCAAATATGGATTTTCATTACATTTTTTCATTTTTCTACATTAAATCTATGGTCTAATTTTCTAATTTTAAAATAATTTTATGCTGATGTTGTTTTAATCCACAGCCATATGAATAATATGTGCCATTTCTGCATTTTCTGCTTTAATTCCTCCTTGGCCCTCACAAAACATAATGTGTTCTGTCGGGTGTGTAACAGACTTGGGGGACCTGTGATTTACTAATACCAGCAACATTCCTACTACTCTGAACCCCCTTCTTGTGACTACTGGTATTATTACAACTACTACCTCTGATATTTTGTGAAGAAGAGAAACACTTTTTATCTGTTTGGATGGGAACCATGCAGCTAAACAGCAGAGCTGGTGTATCTTGCTCACAAAGCTCCACAGGTCTAGAGATGGAAGATTGAGGGTGACATGTTTGAATCCATCATCTGAGAAAACTAGTCCTCTTACTGCAGTGAGCTGCATTGATTAAACAATAGAAGGAATATAATGGCTTGTTTGTTCTCATGAAACCCAAATTTTTGTTTCTGTTACCCATGGCAGAGCTTTATCTAACTCACCTGAGAGGACAGGTGTCTCTTCTGTGTCTTCTTGAATAAATATGACTGTGAGAAGGAGCTTGTTTTCACTGAATTTTTATCAAGGGAGGAAGAAATTTCTGGCTGCTACACTTTATCTGAAAAGTGTATTTAAAAAGCAAAAAAACCACCCAAACTCATTAAAATTGTTGTTTTCTTAAGTGAAGAGGTACGGCACTGGAACACAGCAATTATATTAAATGAGGTTGCATTTTAAACTGCTTTGTGCTCTCACAGGAGAGACAGGGTTTTAAACCAAGTTCTGTAAATGGGCATTTTGAAACAGAAGACTTTTAAAAACTGTCATGCTTAATGATACCTACAACAGAATGCCAAGAAGAAGATAAAAGACCAGCTCTGTTATTCCCACTTAGGCACTCAGGAAGAGTTCTGCAAAGTGTCCTTCAATCTTTTAGAAATCTCTGAAAACTAGGACTAGCTGAAAAGTTTTCCACATTTAATAACATGAAATAGGTTTCAGTTAAACCAAAGTGTTCCTGAAAAAAATGTATACATTCATGAAGAACATCTGCTTGGGTTTTCATAAAAATACATAAAACTGTAAATGGAATCCATTATTAGTGAAAAAGTAATGCATAATATTTATTAGAAAAGAATAATAAAAGGAAAAACTCCAATCCACAGAATGTCTCTCCCTATGCTTTGTGCACAAAGAAAATTTTCTGATCAATATGTTCTAGAAATTTTTAGAAATTCTATACATGTTTAGAACTGGATATTGGTAGTTTAACAGTGAACTGTTCCAGAATAATGCCAGAAGATAATTAGAAAAATGGTGAGATAATTCTACCCCAGAAGTTGATGGGTCCTAACAAAATCTCATGAAATTCCATAGAAATATTTCTGCTGAATTCTGATGAAGTTTGATGAACTGCATTTTGTCTTTATAAGACTCTATTAGCCAAAGGTTTTAACACAACTGGAGAAACAGAATATTAGCGACAAGACAATTCTTATAATCACAAATTATCATTACAATTAGATAAATAACTTTATTTGTAAGAATAATTTTATTTGTTCTTAATTTTAAGACAATGGCCATGAAACTTTGACACCTTCTGCTTGTTGTTTTTGCTAGGAGTGGAAACAGAAAACCATCCAGATTTGCAGACTTTACCATAGAAAAATTACATTTAGTGATTGTGTTGTTAAATGCAAATTTTCCACTCACTTCTAGCCAGAGTACAAGAGAAAAGTTGAGATTAGTAGAGGCATATTATTTTGATTTATTGGCTCACTGAGTTTATTCATTATTTGTGAATGATTATTTTTTGCTGCTACATAGTTCTAATTAATTGTTAGGGTACTAAGAAGGTTTTTGCATGAACATTTTTATCATCCTGTGTCACAAGAAATGAATTAGAAAATAAAATATTAATAAATAGATTTATTTCAGGGTGTAACTTGATGAAGGCAGCAGCCTTGTCGTTTTCTTGTCCCATTTTTAGTATGACAACATATTTGCTGTCAGAAAAAGCTTTACTTTTGTCATTCTGTTGTATATCCTAACTGATGAGGATTTTATGGTGTCATCAGGGATCTTCCTGAGCCTTTATTTCACCAAGAGTGTGGTGTGGCCCAAACAGAGACATGTCCAAGAACATGTTATAAAACAAACTTTATTAAGGCAGTAAGAAAGATCATCAGCTGTGTGCCCATACTGTAGCTCATCCAGATCTCTGATAACAAACACAGGATCAAAAGTAAAGCTGTGGAAGGCTGCTGCAGACCTTTGGTGTCCTGGTCGTCTGGCAGTCAATCAACCAAATACCTTTTAAATGCAAGTAAAGTCACACCACCCCTTGGCTCCATCTAGACCACTGTGATTTGAGGGAATGTTGTCAGCAGTGTGTTCACTCTGACAGTGCTGCTCAAGGGCCAGGCTGGTGCCAGGTGGTCAGACACTGGAGCAGGGTGCCCAGGGATAGAGTCTCCATCCTTGGAAAGGTTTAATATCTGTCTAGGCACAGCCCTGCACAACCTGGTCCAGATGACCCTTCCCTCACCACAGGGGTTTTGACTGAGCGTTCTCCAGAGGTCACTGTCAGCCCCAGCTGATTCTGTATTATTTAAGTATGTCAAAATAAATTAGAAGACATGAGTCATGACTGAGTATGAAAGTGAGGAAAAAAGAAAAACATGGAGAGAAACAAAGCAAAAGATAACCAATGATTTGTATTCTCAGGGTTATTTAAGGCATCTAAAATCTTATCTCCAGAGATTTTCAACTTTTGTGACTAAAACTAGTGTTAATTAGATGCTTTAACACAATTAAGGCTCTGACCAAAGTAATCATTGCAAGATTAGCTGATGTAACTTTGGTTTTACAGCATTATTTCAATTCCTTATTAAGACATCTGTCTCTTTATTGTAAAAGTAGTGCACCTCACTTTCCATCTTTCTTACTCCAGTGTAGACATCCCAGTGCCATGATTTGCTGAGCCAGAAGAAGACAACATATCACAACATATGTGATACCAACATATCACAAGGTGCTCTTATTCTACAACTAGAAATTTTTATGCTCATGGGAAAAGGGTGCTGTGACATTACATTTTCTAAATTCTCTCTTTTCAAACATGATTTCTTTGAGTTCCTTATTGGACCACAGAAGGGGCTTTGCCACCTCTTAAGGAGAAGGTTTCCCTTTCATCTAATCTTCTGGTTTGCACAGTCTTTCATCAGGCACAGTTCAGGTCTGAACAGTTGCCTTGCCAATCTACAGCAGTTGCCTTTATGGCAATACCAATGTCCCCAGGCCCCTCTGGCCATCTGAGCATGGATTCCTTGGTGGGAATGGGAAAGTAAATGTCCATGGATGATTTTTTCTGGCACTATCATAGGGCACTGTGGCTCTACATTGTTGCAGATGGAACAGAAGATGCAGTCCTGGCAAGGGAAACACTGGAAGCTACAGGAAGGTTTCCTTTACTTCTGAATTGTATGTGATCCAGAAGAACTGTGTGATCAAAAAGACCCTGGGACTGAAAAAAAGATAAAGAACTCATCTCATCTGTTCTGCAGCCCCAATACAAGATTAGCTGTCCTCAACTCTTCCTCACAGCTGCACTCTTTAAAACACAGCTTTCCTAAACTTAGTGACAGGACTCATAGATTTTCTTTCCTTGCAGTTGAAGCTGAATGTCTATTGAACCAACTTAAACCCATTACCCTTGCTGTAACCACAGGGGACCCGAACAGTCTAGTCTTTTACTCTCTACAGCTACTTTTTACGTTATTATGTGTGCTCTCAGTCTTCTCTTATACAAACTAAACTACTCCAATTGTTTCAAACTCTTCTCATCAGTTTTGCTTTCTAGATCACTGATAATTCCCGGTTGGTCTCCTTTAGCTTCTTTTGATACTGGTCTATACTTTTTCTGAAATGCAGTTCAGAAAATGAAGCACAGTGTGCTTGCTGGGACTGAGCACAGTATGCAGCACTGAGGAAAATGAAAGAGCTATTTCATATCGTACAAATTATATTGCTCTTTGCACGCCTTAGTAAGTTGTACATCATTTTGTTCAATTTATTTTTAAGACCATTCCTCCAACTTCTCAAGAAAATTCTGGTCTGGCTCTCCAGTATATAAAACAGGGAAAAAAGTTACTGAATCAGGACCCATTACCTAGTAAAGGATCTTGGCTGCTCAATAGATCACTGAACATAAGACAAGCTGAATATAAGACATCAGTGTAGGGTGGTGCACATACACGTAAGCGTGCATTCCACCCCAGTCACTATTGGAAACACAGCAGCAACAGACCCAGAGGAATTTTTATTGCTGTCTAATCTAGTTTAGTTCTGGCCAAGAAAAGGAAAATATTCTAGGTTTCCTCTTGAACGTGAGATAGATCAGAAATTTTCTTGATTTTTTCTTTGCTTTGGTATCCACATAATAGAAAGCTTTCACAATTTTAAATTTTGGTTTGGGTTTTTTTTTTTTTTTTTTTTTTTTTTTTTTTTTTTTTTTTTTTTTTTTTTTTTTTTTTTTTTTTTTTTTGGTTTGGTTTGGTTTGGTTTCTTTGGGGTTTTTTTTTGTTTTTTTTTTTTGTTTTTTTGTTTTTGGTTTGGTTTGGTTTGGTTTGGTTTTTTTCTTTTTTAATTTGGCAAGCATAAAGCAAATATAGTCTTGTTTTCCTGGCATTTTGAACAGGTTTAGGTTTGTTCTTGCTGACTCTGAGATCAGCCCAGACCTGTGAAGATGTTTTTGCAGAGTTTTGAAACCAAACTGATAAACCACATCCAAAGTATCAGTCTGGACTGAGCACCCCTCTAGCTCTTTTCACAGGTTTTAATTTGTTCAGTGCAAAAACCAATTCAGTTTTGCCACTACGAAGGATAAAAACCAACAAAAATCCCTGCAAGGAAAAAAAGGTAATGCTGTGATGCCTGTCACAGGGAAAAAACTCCTCAGTTCATGTAGTTAAAGCAAGAATAGGATTGAAGCAGTTTATCGATTTATTAACAGCATGTAATTAACTTGCAATCAGTGAACTATGTATTCAGGATCTGTATCAGCAAGGCAATCGACAAACCACAATAACAGATACAGAATGTTAATGGACACCTACAAATTTCTAAGCAATCTTATGAAACAAATCCCAGGAAGTTCCAATCACAGCAGTGTGCACACAAACACATGAACATCCATGAGGCTCCACACATGCCCCCAGGACACACCTCAGGGGCTGTGTCCAGCACCCTTCTCTCTCAGGTGCAGTTTCTACATCCCCTGCTTCCAAGGGAAATGCGGGTGCAGGGACAGGAAGGAATCCCTGTGAGGCTGCACCTGTGCTCCCTGCCCAGGGCATCCCTGCCCACTGTTCTTAGGGGCACACGCGTTTACCTGGAGATCCCCACTGGCATCCAGTCCCCTTTGCCAGGGAGGGTTTTGTAGTGGTTTTTTTGGGATTCTGCTGGTGCTGGAAGGACATCAACACCTATTCTCAAAGTGCTAGTGTTTACACTGGAAAGGGCTGACAACAGATTTATTTTCGACTGATTTTCTCTGGAGGTCACAGTCCTATATCATCTGTCCTTTGTGCATCTGAACAGATTACTCACTGACTGTATTTTTGCCAGTCACTGATGTTCAATAAAATACTAACTTGGCCCTTTTGCATTTCTTTATGGGATATATTTGAAAGGAGTTTCTTTGTGGTTTTCATATGCATGTTTTTGGAGAGATGTTTCCTTTGTTTTTTAAAGAAGTGGGAGAAGAGACTGAGTAATGGTTTCCTTTTAACCCCCTGGAAATGGTTTAGGATCTATTCTTGTCATTGAAAGAAATGCTTTAACTCTTCTAATTCCTTCTGTCTCCTCTCAGTTGTATTAGATGCCATGCTAACTCAGACAAATGCTGTGCTAACTCATACTTTTTGTTGCATTGTCCTACTGAAAATCACAAGATTATTGATTATCCCTCTTTTTAATTTCTTTTTACTTTTTATTGTGGAAGATTTCCAGAAGTATGGAACATTTTCTGGATTTTTTTTTTTTTCTGGTGAAAATATATGTAGATATTCATTACCAAAAAGAAGCCTTTTCAGTGTGGAAAAAAGTGGTTAAGAGCATTTTCACCTTCCTTAGATCCTTCTTACCCCCGCACCAACCCACCTGCTTTTCTGATGTTATTTCAATGGGGTTTTTTTCTGTTTTCTAGGTTTTCTAGTTTCAGCAAATATAATTTCTGCAGGTGTGCTACCTCTGAATCATCAGGTTTTTACTTTTGCTCCACTCATCTATTTTCTTTTCCTTCATTTTCACTTAGAGGTCAGAAAATTTTATTGGCAACTCGCTGGACACACCATTGCAATTTTTTAAATCTTTCAAGTCTACTTTGTATGTGCATTCTCCTCCCCCATCAGCACTCTGGTTAGACTTTTGTGTACCAGGCATCAAAGAGGTACCTGCTGCATTTTTTATATTTTTGTAATGTTATTATCCATATGAAGAGCAAGCCAGGGAATGTAGTCTTGGCTTAAGGCATTGCTTCTCTTCATCTATTTTACAACTCTCAGCTTGTGATCATCTCACAGTATAATTAACAGGAATCATGCAGGATCACCTGGTGGATGATAACACTAGAATTTACTGTCAGTGAAAAACAAACATAGCAATCTGTAAAAGAAGGAAAAGTTATTGTAAGACCTATTGAGTGGTTTGATTTCTACTGAGAAAGAGAATCTCATAGGAGGGTTGGAAGTAGTCAGATGTTTGAAACTGCTCTAAAAGAGTGTCTTAGAGAGGCTAGTACCCTGCTGACCATGTGTGACTGAAAGTAATCTTCTGAGATTACAGAAATGAAGGGATCTAAACCAATAAATGGCTCAATGATTTCAATCCCCACTTTCGTCATCAGAGTCAAGAGGTCAGTTAAACTCAGTATTTCACAAATTCAAGAAAAAACTTGTAGAGGAAAATGCTGCCACTCTATGAGAAAAATTAAGAGCTCGCATATTTAGGTTTGGTGGTAAAGGAACATGTTGGTGAAGATCCCCAAAAAAGTCCTATTTGGAGAGCCATGTCACCTCTATAATATTAGTACGTTCTTGCATTAACACAGAAAATATTAGGAAACAAAATTCAAACATATTAATATAATTCTTAGCGATACAAGTGAGTGTATGCCTATGAAAACCCCTGCATAAATGCATGGAAAAAATCGGTCTCAAATATAAACACCTCACAGTCTAAATAAGTGTGCT
The DNA here is from genome assembly GCA_013398615.1 of Brachypodius melanocephalos. Taxonomy (NCBI): domain Eukaryota; kingdom Metazoa; phylum Chordata; class Aves; order Passeriformes; family Pycnonotidae; genus Brachypodius; species Brachypodius melanocephalos. The sequence continues at coordinate 14,799,966 of VZSR01003806.1, read as the reverse complement.
GGTTTTGGTTGGGATAGAATTAATTTTCTTCACAGCAGCAATTGCTGACCAGTGCTCACATGGCATTGAGGCCTCTCCTGCTGCTCTCACTGAGACTGCACATGGATTTGGGAGAGGATACAGCAGACCCCAGCTGACCAAGGCATGTCCCATACCATGGGGCATTGTGCTCAGCAAGAAGAGCTCGAGGAAAGAAGGAAGAAGGGAAGATGTCCAGAGATATCAGCATTTGTCTTCCCAATTAATGCACAATGGAACCCTGATTTCCTGGGAATGGCTGGACATCTGCCTGCTGGTAGGAAGCTGTGAATGAATTCCTTGTTTTACTTTGCTTGTGCATGTAGATTTTCCTTTATCTTTTAAACTGTCTTTATCTCAAACCATGAGTTTTCTGATTTTTTGCCTTCTGATTCTCTCCCTATCTCACTGATGGGGGTTAAGAGGGTGGCTGCATGGGGCTGAGCTTCCTACTGGGAATAAATCACAGCAATAAGGCAAAATAATGAAAGTTTGATTTATTGCTTTTTTAGATGCAGGGAACTGAGACCTAAAAAAAGTGTTTAAATTTAAGAACCTAGATACTTCAGTATAAAGATAAAATTAACAATGTTGGATTTTATCTGGTCATGTGAGAAAGGGGAGAGCCACAAAATTTAACCTTTGAAGCAAGGAACAGTGAAAGACATTAAAAAGACAATGATAAACCTACAAAATATGAAAAGAAAAAGAGTAGGCTGTTCCTTAAACCTTGCATAACACTTTTTCAGCAAATGAATCACTGATTCAGTGTGGGACACACAAACTCATTGAATGCCAGGATGACATAAATCTCCAGGATGAGTAAATCTCAGTTATCCTACAGACAGAAATTCAGCACAGTGAAGAGCTCTGGAATTTGGATAGAAGGTCCTCTGTAGAGCTGTAAGTTTTGCCTCCCAGATTTGGTACTAGTGCATCTTGACTATCCTGATGATACATTTCATTTGCAGAATCTAATCTGGTCCAAAGGGACATTTTGCAGTTTAGAGCTGCCATGGGTTGTGGCTGCTCCTCAGCTTTTGGCAGTGTAGTGCTAAGATAATAGTCTAGAGAATGGGGATTTATGTGAGTACATCTGCATGGATTGTACTCATCCTAATCTGACAACACTGGTTCAGAGAGGCTCCTTAGAACGTGAAGCTGACTGCAGGTGAGCCTTGGCCCATGGTCTGTGCTGCTGCTGGCAGAGCCCCTAAATGTCCCTGTGTGGATTTGTGGTGTTAGGGTGGCAGGAAGAACATCCCCGGGCAGCAGGACCCATGACCCAGGGACAGCATCCACTCCCTTCCACAGAAGAGGGACAGGTGTCTGGGCAAGCCAAGGATCTTCTGAGACAGTGTTGGATCTCCAGAGAATTTCTCATTTGTTATATGTACTCTTAACTTTTAGCTACACCTCTACCTAAAAAAGTAGCTGAATACTCTTGCTAATCTTTTGGGGGACTTGGAGATTTAATCATCTTCTCAGCCAGCAGAGTTTATTTTGAAAGGAGGATTTACCACCCTCAAGGATTTCCTGAGCTTTCCTATTTTTTTTTCTTTCAAAAGCTAGAGGCAATCATTCCTTCAATCAACATCCTTGTGGAGATACTGCCCCTCTCCTTTCATCCAGTGTTTCAGGTTAATGGAGCACTGAAGATGTGGAAGGCCTACATTCAATAATTACCTTTCTCTGATAGGGTACAAGTTCCATTTTAAATGAAAGTTCCAAACAATAAGTCAAAACTTAATTATAAAGAAGCAGAAGTAAGAGGAAAATTGTTCCTCCATGAGAAGCTGTTCTCTTTTATCTCTGAACTCTACATTCATTTCAGAAAAGTTGAAAGTGAGCTCTTTCCAAAGGGGAGCAGAAGTTTCTTTCATTAATAAGGGAAGGAGGAGAGTAATTTTCCAGTGCTGTTGTTTGCATATTTTACATGAAACATTAAACAAATAAATTAGTTAACTACCATTTCAGGAAATGGATTTGTATCTAGGTCTTCATGCTCAGAGCTATACATGCCCTTTCTATGTTATTAAGCTTGCAAAACCAGGAGATTTTTCTTGCTCTTCTTGGCCCCTTGCATGACTAATTCTTCAGTGTCTTTCAAGAGAGACTGAGAGACTAATTCATTCCTGCTTCCTGGCTTTAAGGTATACTTCAATTTCTGGAGCACTCTTTGAGAGTCAGGGAATTTTAAACTCTTCAGACAAGGGAGGTCTCATCTTCAGTGCCTATTTCAATACTTGATCGCACAGATAATCTATTAGGGAAACATCACCTTCCCCTTTCCCTTCCCTTTCCTCTTTCCCCTCTGACCGCACTTTTGGTTTGGAGAAGGAAGGGTTTTTCTGGGGACATGAAAAGGTTTCAGTTTCAGTCAATGTTTGAGTGTCCCCTTATGAGCAGGATTTGGATGCATCTGCAAATCCACAGGGCTAAAAGAGTTTTGTTAACTACAGCATCAGCAAAGGCTTTAGGGGATTTTTAGAAACCCAACTTCATAAATGGGACTTGGTGGGATGTTTTTTCCTGTTAGTCAGTAACTTAGAGAAAAGTCATAAAGGAAAGCTAAGATATCAACAATTATAGTAAAATTTTCTTCATACCATTGCCCAGATTTTCCCACCAGGAAATCTTTTTCTTTTCAATTATTTGATTATTGTTGACCCTAGAAAAAGCTAGACTAAATATGAATGCAATATACTGAAGCTCCAGTCCCAAATTTAAGTATTACTCTGTTAATCATTCTATCAATTGATGCTTCTTTTGCAAAATAATTTGATACAATTTGACTGAGAATAAAACCTCAGGAAAAAAAAGAAGAAATGAGAAAGAGAGAACATTTTGCCCAGACTAGTTTAGCATGGGCTATTTTCCATTGGAAGTTAGAATAAAATAATTACAAAATAGTGTTTATAATTATCATACTGGATAAAGGTCAAATAAAAGCCAAACTTTATTATAATAGCTTTATTTCACAGATAAAAGAGAAATCAATACAATTCATTAGTAGTGATTTAGGGCTCTGGATCTCTCTGAGGTGCTTATAGAGTCCCGATTAACAGAATGTCTGAGCACTTACTAATCTTTAGTGTATTTATCCTCCCAACACTGCTGCAAGCTAGATTTCTAATCCCTATTTCATTTTGCATTGGAGCACATCCCAAAAGTTGTGGGGAATTGTAAATGAAGGAGAGAAATTAAACTATTCTGTGTCCTAGGACACTGTCATTATTTAATGTAATTAACTGTCCTTAGTTGATCATTGAATCACACAATGGTGGGCTAAAGTAGGTTGGAAAGAACCTCAAGGAGTCAACACTCAGCTCAAAACAAGGTCATCTTTGGGGTCACAAGTAGGTTTCTCAGGGATTTGCACACGCAGATCTTGAAAATCTTCAAGGATGGACACTGCACATCATGTCTATTTTATACCAAAGACTGACTGTCCTAATTCAGGAAACCTCTACCAGTAGTAGGCTCTGGAATGATGACACTGTGTATGACATCCCATATTCTGTACAACCTCTAAAAGTTTAATGTTATTTTCTCTCAGGGAGTAGGGTCAAACATACCCATATATTTGCATGGAGCTCTTGTAAGAGAGATTGAGATTGATTTTTAACACTGAAGTTAGAATTATTTATGTAGAAAGCTCAGATTCACAGTCTGAGAAGTAAAAGGATCAGTTTCAGCCATTTAAGTGTTATTGTGGCTGGAGTTCTCCCATTCCAGGGAGAATTTTACAAGTCTCACAGCATGGTGGCCTATGTCTATTTTATGTCATTCCACTCTTCATTAGTTTAAGGTGGAGATGCATCTCTCTGACATTTCAAGATCCTTTTGCAGAAACTTTTATTAGCCCAGTCCTGGCCTCCTTTCTCAGGGAGTAAAATTACACAGGGCAATTGCAATTGCTGAGATTTAACACTGAGCAGACCAATGCTCAAGTGCCCTGAGCTTTGTGCCAGGATGATTTGCCTGTGGGGAGGAGCACTGCCCACTAAAGCTGTTTGGAGAAAGCTGGTGTGCTCATATTTCCCTGCAATTATGAGTCTGAGGCCTGACAGAGCAAAACCATTTTTTGCAGCTTCATGAAGACAAGGAACACTTGGAATATGTGTTTGTGATAACTAAAATGTTTAGACATTTTTTTTTCCCTTTGTATTCCCAAGTATATGGTACAACAAAGAGGATGCTGAGGATTTATGACAACAGCTTACCCTGGTGCGTGTGTAATTTTTTTAAACACCTCTATTACAAAGAAAAATGGATTGAAGACATTTTAGAAATTGAAGGAATATTTCTATTTCAGAACACATCCCTGAACATACGTCCTCTATTTTAACTTTTATCAATGACAAGGATATGCAAGGAAAGGCAGAATACACACAGCGTGGACAAAAGGTGACAGTACTACCTTAGGAATTCTTTATACAAGAGTGAGGTAGACCTTAAGATGGGTGGAATAGTTGTCAAAAAACAAACAGAGAATTTATTAACTTTAAGGTACACAGGTTCATAAGCCAATATGTCACTGAATTGTAATGGCAGCAAAACAATAAAGAAATAAAATAAATAATAATAAAAAAACTCACACAGCAAATGTCAATAATAAGAGGTGAACATATAAAACATAGGATTTAAAGTGACAAGCATCTCACCAAGAAGGCAAACAACAGCATTGTGTAAATAATAAACTTGAGAAAAATACACCACAATTCAGAACTACAACAAGAACAAAAATACCCACTAGGAGAAATGATTCAATTCCTATTTTGTTCTCAAAAGGTACACTTTTTGGGGGCATAAAAAAAAATTAAACAAAAGAGGAAAAATGTGATGAAATTTAGCTATATAAAGAAGTTTTCTGGAGCATATAATCAGGATCCTCTGTTTTGGGACCATTTATATTTACCTACAAATTTTCAGAATGAGGTTGCAAGAAAGTGTTTGGCACCTACTGATACTGCTGTTGGCCAATATTTGGAATCAAGATGCACTCACAGAACCTGGAACTGAGCAGATTATAGATAAGATTTTGGGTATGAATCAGAAGAGAAGTCTGGCCCAATGGTCCCAAATTTCAAACAAAACATGCCAAGAGTCAGTCACAGTTTCTGCTTGGAGTTATTTTCCATGTTATCTATGAGATCACCACACCTGTGACCCTGTTCACTCAACCAGCAGCTCTTAGCAAGGGTTAGCTCTTGAGAGCTTGGTTCCCAAACCACAGCCTGGGAGCTGAAAAAAAAGAATACAAAGACTTAGACAGAGATGCATAGATCTAGGATGGTTCTAGAACAGGAATTAAACCAAAGAAAATCTAGCAGTGTTTTATCTAGCCCTTAAATTTAAAACATATAAAACTCAGATTCAGAAAGCAAAGATGGATGATCCTGTATGCAATATTTTTCTTTTCCTGAATTTGCACATATTTGATCTCGCATTGGCCAGACAGTTTTTCAGAAAGTCACAGATTTTTTTCTGCAGACCAAATTTTGCACACAAATGCAGTAATTTTTTGGTGATGTAGAAGATAGTAAGATCAAGACAGATTATTTTTTGCAGTGTAGAAGGAGAAAAGCACTAGAACATGACCAGAGTTTCCTGTCAGCTCTGACAGGGTCAGACTTACTGGGCTAGCACAAAACAGTGAAAATTTAACATGTGAAATCCACCTTGAAGAGATGTTGACACAGCAAGGTGCACATAGAGATCAAAGGTGAAGTTCAGATAATCATTAATCTTGTCGCAGTAGGCAATGGGAGGATGCAAAGGCTCCGAGAAAGTAAAAACAAAACAAAATGTTTCCTCTGCAGCAAAATGCTACAAAAAATGTCCAGGGTGACAGGGGAGGATTCTGTTCTAAATGTAAGGTCTGGAAGCCAAAGGAATTGATTAGTAAACTACAGTCATGAATGACCATGAAATACGTGTTGTCCAGAGACCTTACTGAGAAGAAAACTGACATCACCTTTTCACATCAATACAGCCAAAATTGGAAAGAAATGATTTATGTATCTTTACTGAAAGAGGATACCACAATTCTCAAGAAATGAAGAACCATTAAGCTTTAGTATATGGAAAAAAAATCATTTATTTACAACAAACTCGAGTCAGATGGAGTTGGCCATAAAATACTAAAATTTTGGAAAAAAGGATAAAGAAAATAGCTTGTGTTTATGACTATATTAAATTAATCAGTTGGTGGTCTATGGCGTATATGGTATAAACATATTGTATGTTACATAAATATACAGAATCACAGAATCATAGAATAGTTTGTGATTGGAAGGAATATCAAAGATAAAGTTCCAACCTTCCTGCCATGGACAGGGAACCTTCCACTAGACCAGGTTGCTCAAAGCCCCATCCAGCCTGGCCTTGAACATCTCAGGGAGCTGTTCTGCAACCTCTCTGGGCAGCTTGTGCCAGTGCATCATCGCCCCCACAGGAAAGAATTTCCTCCTAATATCTAATCTACACCTGCCCCCAGTCAGTTTAAAGTGAACTATTGATTACACCAATGGTCAGCAACTCTTATTGTGAATTTTTGTCTCCCTTGTGTCTAATTTAAATTTGTCTTGTTTCATCTTGTCCTCATCATCTCTCGTTCATCTACTCTGCACCCCTGAGAAGAGCTTGGTGCCATTTTCTCTGCAATCCATAATTAGGTAGTAGAAGACAGTGATTAGATTGCCCATTAAATTTCTCTCCTTCAGACTAAAGAGATCCAGTTTCCTGGTTTAGGCCATGTACTAAAACCTCCTAAACACACAGCCCATATATATACATTTTTTCCTATCAGATCTCAAGTTACAAACTGGATCTGGACCTGACTGAAGCTTGGTGGGTACTAACATGGACTTCAGCATTTGACTGAAGGGCTGATGAACAGCATACGTTATGCAGGTATACAAATGTCTTAGTCCATTATATAAAACAAAAACTAACATCCAGTTTAATCTGGTTCTACTGCAAAGCATAATATAAAAAGTAAGTCTCAACCTCTACTAACTACCATAAAAGAAAATAGGATATTGTTTAGTTGCATACCTATGTAATTTCTGAGGTGCTTCAAGGAAAATATATTTGAGGGATGTACCAAGATTTTTATAAATGCAAATACTTTCAAAAATTTTCATTAATTTACAGTAATACAATATTGTTAGAGCTGCTAAAATTGTTAGCAATGCTCTTTACTCTCTTAAGGCTCATGAGATAGCTGGAGAAATTTAAAATACTCAAAAACTGGTCCAGCAGGAGAAATTGACATTTTTGGTGTTTGGAAAATGCTTTTCTACTTCTCCTTGATCTTTATTCTCACTTTCTTGATAAAATCTAGGTAGAAGATAATGATTTCCAAAGTAATGATCAGCATGTCACATCTACAATGGGTTAACAAAAGTCGAATCTCACAGTGGACCATGGAGTGACAAAACAACCATCTCTCTCATCTGATCTAGTGGGCTTGTGGAGACCAGTGTCAATAAAGTGTCTCCAAAAAAGTCTTAAAATAAATTTTTTCCCTTTAGCTTTTAGTGCAGGTAAAATAGAGAATGAAAATAGTGATGCGCAGGTTGTAAATTAGGAAATTCATGGCAAGAATATTAAAAACTTTAAGAAAACCTTAAAAACAGGCTTTGAGTCTTGCTTGAATGTAAAATAGGTAAGATACCAAAGAGTGGCGTGTTTTGAGTTCATGGGATTGTGACCAGTTCTTCAGAATCAAATTAGCTTGTTGACCAAGTAAAATCCCAGCATCACAGGATATGTCTGTGTTGTGATGTCTTTGTCTAGAGAGAGACACACTGTGGAAGGATGGATATCACTGGCTCAGAGCCATGGAAACGACAACAGAAGCTTTACACCCTCTTTCACAGAACACTTTCTGGTAGCAGGGTCTAAGCCAGTACCAGGACCTAAATTTGTGGAGAATAAATGATCTGGTGCCACTTGGAAGCTCCATTCCTCACACACTGGGAGAGCAGAAATTGTATTGTCTCAGCTCCAACTTAGAGAATTTCTGGATATTATTTAGTGGGTGGTGTGTGATTTTGAAAAGTTTTCTTTCCCCAGTGTTTGTTGTTCCCTGGTGACAGCCTTTGTCCCTCTGGTGACAGAAGAGTGGGGTTAGGGCACCTTCAGGTGCTGGTTCTGGCTGCTGCCTGGAGCCACTCTCCATTGCAAAGGGCCTTGTGTCACATGGAACATGGATGGCTTCCATCAGGTTCACTGGAAATCTTGCTAGAATTTCTGAGAAAGGGAATAAAATATTATTAAATCCAAGTATTTGGCCAATGCTTGCAGTGCTACATAAACCTTCCTGCCTTTGGGCTTTCAAAGTGGTGCCTAGCTGGAGCTTGATGGGACAGGACTTCTGTGGATGCTTGTTTTTGTATTACCCTGATTTATCAAATGAAGAGACGCCATAAAATTCCTGCTTTTCCACTCATACAGAGGAAAAGGTTTTCCATCAAACTGTGCTTGGTGAAAAAAGTGGTAATAATGACTCCAGTCACCCCCTTTTCCCATGGATAAGGAAATAGAATGAGGACCTTGTCTAGACAAACACAGTACTAATTAATACAACAAAATAGGAGAAAAACAAGCACAGAACTGGCAGTTAATTAATTTCTGTATTTCCAGCTGAAGTGTCTAATGGGAGAAAATAACTAATCATTATTGTTTTGTTGTTTAGGATTAGAGATATGTGCAAATACTTGATTTAGTGGTGAATCTTTCTGATTTATGTTTTAGTGAAGATAAATGTTATAACTTCAAAATAAGGCAGTATTATGGAAACAGATGGGATTTGAAATGAACAACAATAAAGTTAAGTTGCAGAATAGAAAGACTGCATGTCAGCTCTCTAGCTGAACTTTCCAGAATCATTATTAAGAATTACAGCATTCTTAAATATGCAATCTTATTGCATCAAAATCTCCTATGGGCGTCCTCTTCAATCCAAGCTTTATGGATGAAGCACTGGTTCGTGTAAGAACCCTGCTGTTATTGAACAAAAAGTACAAGTGAAAAATGCAAAATTCTGCCTCTGATGGCCTAACCAAAAGTAAGACTCTGCCTCTCCGTTGATGTAAGGGCTTGTCTTTCCACTTGACTATGTTTATTGAATTAAACTGAACTACAGAATTAAAGGATCTGTGCATGACACACTGATTTTGTTTACATGGCTGGAAGGAAATCAGTCCCACTGGGTTCTCCTCAGATTTATTTTAACCTCCATCCTAAACACCAGAAAATGGTGTTTAGCTTCAGTCACAGAAGCACTGCCATTATTTAACGGTATTGTTCAGGACTCCAGGGAAAGAAAAAAAAAAAAAAAAAGAAAAAAAAAGCGGAAAACGTCTTTGTGGAGAAAAGTTTTCTAGGTTCTAGTCCACGTAAAGAACTCCAGGTCATATTTATCATTTTACTAAGCACAAAATTTGCAAAAGCATCAAATCTCTGTTTTAGTAGCTATCAGACTTGATGCAAATCAATTCTATCATATGCACTCACCCTTGAACTTTCCCAAAAGTAAGAAATTGGAAGAAAGCATTATTTCCTAAGATTACATCTTTGGACTGCTAGAAAATATGACAATTATGTTCTTTGGCCCTTTCCTGACAGTAATAGCAGCAAAAACCTTTTATGAATCTGGTATCATAGATACAAACACAAGTATCATCCAAATTGCAAAATACTGAAATAAAATTACATCTTATGGACAAAAAAAATCCCCTTGAACCAGTAAATTACTGGAATTATGAAAGATTAACAACAACAATAACAAAAGATTTAAGAAGGAAAAAGAAGGAAAAACCTAGCTCTTTAACCTAGCCATATAGGAGCTATTTTGAAAGGATAGAATGCATGTAAAAAACATATAAAAATATATCTCTGAAAGAAGATCTCATTTTAAAGGAAATAATCCTACTGGCAAATCAAAGTAAAAATATGTCTGAGTCACTGAAGAATAATTTCAAGCTTTAATTTAATTTCTAGTCATCTTGTAGTTGTTTGAAATATATCTCAGCTAGATCCACAATTTGAAAACTACCACAAGGCAAAATACCTACAGATGCCTGAAAAACAATTGAATATTTCATGTCTCTCTATATATATTTATGTGTATTTATAAGGAAGGTTTCAACTGACAGAAAATGTCAATGTACTCTTCGTGGCAGAAGTGAGCCAAGATATCTTATTTTCCAAAAACCTTGACTTTCCTTAATACATTTTAAAATATACTTTCTTCATCACCAAGTTCATAGAGCTTGTTCTGATTTCCAGAGAATTCTTTTGGAAGCATTTTGTGAATCAGTTGTTATTTCTTGTTCTTCTGTTGTTATCATAAGTGATGTTAAGGTCTTCCTTTGTTTCTATTTCCTATTTGTATTGCAATTATATCTAGAAGTCCCAATCATAAGCATATAAAACCCAATACCATCCTTCATGTTGAACAAACACATATTTTAAAATTATGACTGACCCAGAGGATTTGCAGTCCAGTTACTTCTATTGTGTTTAAGACATTTTGTATACATTAGCTGGGGGATGATATTAGTCTGGGTTACACTATTGATTGAAGTACTGCTAAGAACAAGTAATTTTGTTCTCCTATTTTTTTCTCAAGACCTGGAATGAGAATAGCATAATATTAACTCCTCCTCACCAGAAGAGTGAAAGAAAAAAATCACTACTGAATCCCTCTCTAGGGATTTAAACTTGCTAAAAAGGGTATAAATTTTAGGGCTTCTGACTATTAAGCGTTAATAATCACCTGTCAAAGCAATTCATATGAGGCATGGATGAAAAAAATAATAATTATATTTTGTCACATGTTGAAGTTTTCAAATTTCTTTTTGTTCTGTGTGTTTGTAATGTCTTCTTTTCTTCAAATACTAGAGCCATTCAAAACCCATGGGATTTGAATCTCAGTAAGCTGTGCTTCAGATAGGTCTTGCTATTGTTCTTTTCCACCATTTTCTTTACCTCAAAACCTGTTATAAGAACTAATATTACCTCTTGAAATTACATTCCTGTAAAGTATTTGTACTATATGATTTATGCATTTCTATTATTTTTTTAGTTTATCTCCTTCCTGAGTGGGCAAAATTTTCCTGTGATCTAATTACAGAATCTGTTGTACAGAGCTGACTCCAGATGCACCACATTTTTGTTTATCTCCCTGTGTATTTTTGTTCTACTGCATTTATAAAAAGAATCACATTTATATTAAGGACAGAATAGAGTGTGTTTTGTTTTCAATAGGTTATTTGTAGCATAATAATCCTGTGAATTACCAATATGCTGCAAAGCAAGGGGAAAATGTGATTGTAAAGGGCATGATGGTGATTCAATTGGGTTTGTGGTCATAATGCATCCTTTCCAAATGGCATTTCAGCCTTTGTTCTGTCTTTGTATGTATTATCTACTTGCTGTGTATATCCAGACAATCTCTTCTGCAGCAGCTGTGCACTTTTTCTTTCATAACAATGGTAATCACCCAAGTTTGGAGTTTGTTAGGGACAATGTGCATTTTTGTGTGATCCATCTCTTGCCAGCAGCCTTGTGAAGCAGTCCTGAATTCATACCCAGCACACTACTCCAGCACAAAGGACTTGTGTGGTCCATCTCCCCCTACATCTACTGTCTTGTTCTTTACTGTCTTGTATTTATGGACAGCTCAGCTCAGCTCACGTCAATGCATATTTTCTTCCTTCTCCAACAAAAAATTTGTTTCTTTCTGTCATATAATCTGAATTAAATCAAAATGCCCAAATACTGACACAGTCTGTACATTTGAGGGAAAAATGAGGACAAAAGGCACATCTCCAAGAAGTGATAAGCCGGAAATTATCCCTCCTTTCACTGACAGTGGCTGGAGTCCATATAAGTCCTCAACTCTAGCACTACACTGTAAATGAGCATGGCTGATTTACATATCCTCTTCCCTTATTGTATTTCAAAAATGCATTTTAAAAGTTGTATTTGGAATGCTTTTCTGCACCTCAGTCCTTGAGACATTGTTTATACCTTTAGGTAAATTCTTACCTGAACCTCAGCATAAAGATGCTGAGTTCTTATGGGCTTTACTCTTATTCACCTTCCTCTTGCATGGCACCATCTTATTTTCTGTACAACCTCGGGCAGTGGTGACAAAGCAACTCTAAGCAGACAAAAGTCACTGTTGTATTAATGTGGCTGAGGGTGTTGACAAAGAAGAACAACTGGAATAGGGACAGACTCTCACAGCAGTTACTTCAGAAGCTGGGAGGATATTCACCAGTCAATGGTAAAATCGCAATTTTTTGTGTTGAGAGGATTTTAGTTTAGTCTAGTTTAGTTTATTTTTCTTGAAATGAGTGATTCGACATATTCTGATGTTTCTGCATCAGGTTTTGTGTGGTCTGATGACTGTATAGGAACTGCTGTGCTGCAGTGCTCCTGTCATATGGTATCAGACATTTTTCTTTTTTTTTTGCTCCACTTGTAGGGGCTATGGATGCTTTTAATTTGCTCCTCTCATTGCAAGAAAGTGGCTAATTTCAACTCAATATTCAGCAGTACAATACTTGAAAAGGTATTTTAATAAATAGCATATGCTGGTTTTCATCATTTCTAGTTCAGCCTTTCAATTAGCACAGCTGTGTGGACAAGCCAAGGTGAAAAAAGACACAGAATGAATGAGGGAACTGGGTTAGTCCTGCAGCTCCCACTAGCTATTTTTAATCAAATAAGAATGATTACATGGGGGAACAAAACTCATTGATTAGGTCTATTTAGTAGTTAAAAACCTTTACAACTTTTTCACCGTGGAGCAGTAACGTGCGAGGAGCAAATTGGCTTCCTGTTCTTGCAATAGGTGAAAATATGAATGTTGGGTTTGAGCACAGTGTTATTTATGCACTAATATCAAAATTACAGCTATGTGCTGCGTGTGACACTTCACAGTTGGAAATCAAATTATACTCCTGCTGGAATATTGGCACATTGGTATCAGCTATAGCAGCTGCTTTGCCTTCTCTGACTTTTCTTACTGTTGCTGCTAATGAAAAAGGAGGCTGCTGTCGCTGCTCTTAACAGCACTGTTTTTCTCTTCACTTGAAAAGCAAGCAGACAGTCTGGGTCTTCTCAAGGCAGAAAAGGAAAGGTACATTTAATTGCTGCTGAAATACTTGTACAAAAGGTCACCAAACAATACAAGTTCTTATTTAGTACTGAACTTTGAAGTGAAGAATTATGGATTGTTTGAAGTGATCCGGCAGTTAGATTATGTACCAGATCTTCAGCACATGGAAAAGAAGGAGAGAAAGAGAGCTAAATTTGATGGGAGTTTCCCAGCAGGCCAGGAACAAGCTTGGCATCCATCTGTGATGGAGGTGCTGGTGAGGTCTGTTCAGGGAAATCATTGCAATTCCTCATCCGTGGCCTCGTACAGGTACAGAAGGAGGAGCACTGAGTGACTGAGGATGCAGCAGCTGTTGGTATTAAACCCCAAAGAGTTATGTATTGACAAATACACAGCTTCTCAAAGGTGGCATGAGGCATTAACTTACAAGTACCTAAATACTTATAAGGCTTCTAAACACATTCTGGCCCAAGGGAGCTGTGAATGTGAAGAAAGTCACTGTCCCATTAAGCAAATTCCAAACCTTCTGGTTAAATGAATCATTAATTAAAAACATGGACTGACTTCATCTTGCAAACTGTGACAAAAGATAAATTGAATTTCTTCACAAATATGTAATTTAAAATTCATGTTGAACATAAAAAGAAACCTTACCTGAGGGATTTTGTCTCCTTCACACTAATTTAAAAACATCTGTATAATCGATATCATGACAACACAAATTTTGTCTTTTGGCATTGAAATTTTATCTTGAATTAAGGAAGGATTTATTATTATTTCACTATTCTTAATATATGTCTTTGTCTCTGAGACACCTTTATTGTATTGCCATTGCTTTTATTTTCCTTAGGAGTAGAGAGACAAGTGACATATGATTAACACTGCATGTTTGCTATAGTGAAAGTATATTTTCAGAAATAAAAGGCTTATTTTATTTCTAGAGTAAATCAATCCCACAGCCTCTCCAATTCACAGAGTTTTTTCTTTCTTCTTTACGTATTTTCCCTACTGGACAGTTCTGTGATGGGTACTGTATCTTGGCAACATGCAGAGAAAGAAAGATAAGGTCTTAACTTGGTAGGAAAGAAGCTGTGATCATTGGCAATGTTCTGATTTGCACCAAGTACTTAATATAGGAAGTTGAGGTGGTTCTTATTATTTATTCCCCATCCCATCTGCCATCAGCAGATAGGTTGATATTCCTGCTTGTAGAGATGGCAAACACATTTAGCAGTAATACAGTGTCTGCTTTGTATTAGGGGACCCAAACCTAGAATATTGTAGATCCACATATTTTGCACATGATATGATTAAACATGACTTTTTCTCATCTTCTTTTTAACCTGGCTAATACAGATTTTAGAAGATGGAATCAAGAATACATTGTATTTAATTACTGGTTTAAACCTTTCTGATGACTGATCTGGACTTTAGTTTCACCAATTATTTTAGTAGAGTATTTAAATCCTTATGAGCTTTGCATTTGCAGCTCTCTGCCCTTAGATCCACCTGATGAGTGGGCAATTCATCTTGATCTATGCTTGATAAAGTCATACAGTTTACAAGTGCATAAAATTAGCCCCCTATATGCAAACTATCCTCAGTAAAACATTTTCAGGCATGAGCAGACTCATGAGACAACCACATGAGAAATGACTTCCCTTTCATTCTTGAGGTGGGTATGTAAGGAATCTTCTGGAAAATGTGTCAAAAACAAGAGGATGAATTTTAACTAGGGTAAAGAAAAAAGGTTTCAAATGAAATCCACATTTGCTCAAACCTTTATGTTAGATCTAAACCAAACTCAATCCCTACAACTGATAAAGGTGTCTATATTTCTAGAATCCAATGAGTTAACTCTGCAGAAAACTTCTTTATTCCTCTCTTATTTTTCTCTGTTATTCCTGTCTTCCCCAGCTTGAATAAACAGTTTCCAAGCAGAGAGTAATATTAAAGCACCAGTCAACTAAATAGCTTTATCAGCATCTCTTCCCCTTATACCCAAAGGGATGACTCTAGGTGTATATTCTAGAGAGCTTGTTGATCTTTTTAATGCTAATTAGCCTTTGATTAGAATCCAAGAATCAAGGTAACAGGACCAGATTTTCCCACCATTGATTGATGAATTAATTAAAGGCATCTATATGGAATTTAATGCTGGAAGGGTGCCATGTTAATTGTCCTTTGGCATTTTGAAGGAACATTTTCAGCATTATCAATCTAAAATTGTTGTACAAGATTAAGTCTTTAGGACATGGTTTGAGTGGTGGGCAAGTATCTGAAAAGACAAGTTCCTCTGGGGGAATCAGACTCCAGCACAGGCAAGAAATAAACCTGCAGAAACCCTTGCAGTGACCTGATTTTCAGAATGGAAGGAAACCCACTGTTCTAAGTGATTTTAGCATTGCATTTTGGATGCTCACCTAGAGAAAACAGCACCAAGCACATGCTAAAGCACAATGAGAGCAAAGTATGTTCAATCTTACATGATGCAAACACCTCTATAGCTGCATCCTGTGCTGGTCTAAGGTCACAGTTCCATCAAAGTTGTGGATGCCTTGAAAATCTATGCAAGACAATAAACTTGTTTGATCAATTTTCCTGCTTGAAATTAATCTATAGGTATTCAATCATTCAGTAGCACTTTATTTTTTCATTATACCTTTTCTGACACAATTACTAATTGCCTCTAGATAATAGAAAAATTTTAAGAAATGGTTATAAGTTGAAAGGAGTGCAGGAATTACTTTTTCTTCCAAAGGTGATAAAAACAGAATAATTTACACTGAGAGGCAAAACAAAAGCTACATGACTGTTTTTAAAATTGCACATGTGGTTTTTCCATTTTAGAATAAAAAGATGTATCAGCAGGTGCTAATCTTGTACAAATAACATGCATCTTGCCACAATAGGATTGCTTTGACTGGCATGGATAAACAGTCAGACCTAAATCTAATCTTATAAAATAAATGAAATCATTATTAAATGATAGGTGGATACATCATGGGTTAAAAACTTGGTGAAAAAAGCTCTTCTGCTGCTGCTTTAAAAAATATATATAATATTCCATAAAGTTGCCAAAAGAATGGTATTTTTTTTCTGACTTGATTTTGTCTAGCTGTGACAGACTCATTCTTGATATGATTACAAATATTTTTAGTATCCTCAAAGGATTTTTAAGAAACTGCAGTGTATTTGCTATAGCCATAAAACCCACATATTTTTTATACATGACAGGTGAATACATCCCACCTACCTTTATCAGTGGGATTAATCTCCACTATCTGTAAACATCTTCAGTATATCTTTGCCTGAAAAAATTACAGGAGATTCCACGTGTAGCCAAAGGAGAAAAATCAACACTGTTGGAGTGTTTTGTCTATCTTGTCTGTCCTGTTTTAGAGAACCAGTGGTGGATGGGATGAATTGTCCCTCGAGACTGAAGGGAGAATCCCAGCTCAGCTGCAAATAAACACTGAGGGATACAAAACAAAAAGGTTTTGCTCTCAGTTCAGCTTTTATACTATCAAATATGATCAATTTTATGAAAATCAATCCTGTCACTGCAGGTGAGGGATGACCAGTGCAGAGGTAATTTGGCATAAATATGAAAAATCATTGATTTTAGGAAATTGCAAAGAAGTAGCACAGAAATTTGTAGTGTTTTCTTTACATTTGTGAAGAATTTTTACACAGTTTAAACTATTGAGTAAAACTTGACTCTAAAAATATATGCAACTTTTTATTTCAGTAATTTAAAAATAAAACTGGTCAAATGTACTTTAAAATTTTGTGGTCAAATTAATAAGAATGTGGGACTGTTTAGATTTTCTTGAACAGAAAATAAAATATGTTGAGCTTGATGCTTTCAGAAATCTGAAAATAAATTGGATTATGAAAGGTACTGTTTCTACTAAACCAAGATGTTTCGTTTCACATGGAGTTTATGTAGAATATTTTCTCAGATCCCTTTTTTGTTTGGTTTTGTTTTTTTTGTTTGTTTGTTTGATTCTTTTCTGTTTTTTGTTTTTTGGTTTGTTTTTTTTTTTTAATGTTAGAACTCTTTCTAAGCAAAGAAATAGAATTTTGAATGATATATTAAAAGAATAGACCCTTTGAAAGGTCTATTCTCTTAAAATGGGAAAGGTACTGAATTGACACTGTGTTACTTTTTGGTGGTTGGTGCAAACTGCGGAACAGAGCCTAAACAGCTCCACTTGTTTAGGGGAATAACCACCCTAAGTATCAGCATTAAGGAGATTTTCTAGATACTGCATCTACCTCCACCAGCTTTGCAGTTACTGCATAAGATTTTCATACACTCCAAGGCAAAATTATTTTATTTTTAGGCCCAACTGGTATCCATTGTGTAATTGTTTTTTTTCAGTTGAAGAGAACAAGAGAACAGTTTCAGAAAGAGATCACGGCATGCCAGAGTGTTCGAGTTTGGAAGGATTTTGGGGAGCCCCTGTGTCCAACCCTCCTGCCCAGGCAGGGCCACCCAGAGCCCTTGGCCAGGACAGCTCCTGAATGCTCCAAGGAGCATGACTGCACAGCCTTTTTGGGAAACCTGTGCTGTTGGTTGTTGCAGAGGGGCAAAATGGAATTAGAGCCACTTCGCTCACTTTTGCATAATCAGTAAATTTGTCCACTTTTCTCCGCTATTAACATTTAATGTTTAAAGACTCACAGTGTTTGTTTCTATAAGTATTTTCCATATCACTATTCCTGAAAATTAAAAAAAAAACAAAAAAACCCACAGCATTTTTTTCATCCCATTGAATAAGGTTTTTTAATGGTGTGATATATAATGTAAAAAACCTAACAAAATAAATAGAGGAGCAAACAAAAATACGGGAGTAGAACATCAGAAAAAACCTCTGAAGTTGAGGTTTGGACTGCTTTACTCAGCTTGCTCAGTTACTTCTGTTTCAATCATTTTTTTGCATGGCTGCTGGAAATGTCTTGTTACCTTATTGAACATTGCCCTGGAACAGTTGTTAAAATCTGAAGATTTTATATTACTATTTTTGCAATAAAACTCCTTCTTCATAAAATCTTCATATTGCATTAGCTAGAAATGAATACTGGTAGCACAGTAAAGATGACACATTATAATGTTTCTTATATTAGATATCCTAAGTGTGCTACAGATTATACTGTAGCAGCAGTAGCAATTGGCAATATAAAATGAAAGATAGGGAAAATAAAAAAAAATCTTACTCATATGAAATGATATATACCTCCATTCTGAAAGGATAGAGATGAGGAAGTTCACAGTTTTGTGGCTGAAATGGAGAAAACTTTAAGTTTTTGCTTTGCCATACTATTATGTTATCTAAATTGTATGCTACATTACTAGTAATCCAAATATATAGGCACATACATACTGTGTGAAACTCAACCATTGCACAAAGTGTTAACTGCAAACATTAACCAACATCTTCTACATTTACTTCGTCATGCTCCTTGTTCCAGCTACACATTCCCACCATTACTGAGGTGGAGTGTGTCTTTTTTCCTTTCCATTAACGCAGCAACTAATGTTTGACATGATGTCTTAGAGCATCAATAAGTATTTCCCTTAAAATATCGCAGAAACACTGAATCTGGGTATGTTTTTAGAGTAATAACTTATTTAAGTGCTCAGTTATGTGATGTTATACTTGAAATTTGAGTTAAAATTTTTCATACTTTAGGAAGAATCTCTTTTTCAGATCATTCTGAGTATAAGGAAGAACCTTATTTACTTCTAGTGATTAGCTATAAAAGTGAGTACAACAGAAAAACAATTATATTTTTATAATTAATTACAAAAATATGAGGTGGGATCAAATACATAGACTTTAAGTTTCAAAAGAATAACTGGCTGATAGTTTAAATCATCTTAGTAAACCAAGCAGCGCAGCCACTAAAATCTGTCATCTTCACAGAGATTATCACAGTACTAGCACAAAAGTGGCTCCATGTGTGGAGAATAATTTTATCACACTGCAATGTATGTTCTGACTCAATGATGCTTTTCTCCACGGTGTAATAAAGCAGAAAGCAATGTAAATCATTTAGTCCAATAAAAGTGTAAAGAGAGAAAGGACAAACCAATATGCAGGATGAATAAGAATGACAGCAATACATTTTATTTTGACAGGTTAAACATAATAAAATATTTATACTGGAATATATCTGAAGTGTGATATGATCTCAAAAGGAAAAATGATTTTCTGAGTCTTCAGGGAAACCTTATTAGTAGATGCTAAATAACCACTGAAAATGCAAAAATTATAACATTTTATTGAATACTGCTGCATTAAACATATTTTGTTCCCTTTTAAGTTATTCAGATCTTTGTTCAACAAGTAAAGGTCAAGAAATTCTACTGCACTTCAATAATCCATATGAAAGAGTTTAAACTTATCAATCTTTCCGAGTTTAATTTAAACATAGATTAAAAATCTGAGTTTCAGCAAGACATGTTCTATTCAAGAACCTATTTGTTATCCAGCTATGACTTAGAAAATGTGACCTGGAAGTTCTGCAGCAAGTTTATTTGTGAAAATTCTAAATCTGAAGCTTTTGAAAATGTTGTATCGTACACTTGAAGCACAGACCTAACACCAGGGAAGGCAAGTTGAGGAGATTACAGGAGAGAACTTTAGTCCTTGGAGAAGTGAGGATTCATGATCAACCCACTTTTAAAGCATGTGAGAGATAATCAGGTCCTTCATAACATGAAAAGTTCTGTTTGGAGAAATGCAATAAAACCTGAAATAGTTGTAATGTTTAATAACTAATGAGACACCACCTTTATCTTTATGACTCACCAAGAGTTTGGATTTAAAGCATTTTCGTAAGGTCTTGAATCCCAAAGCATGTTTTTTTCTGAAGTGATTAATACCTTCTCTGGGGATGGGTAATGCTTTAGACTGATGAATACCAAAACCTCTCTAATTATTCAACAATTATCTAAGAAAAGAGGTTATAAAGTATAAAAATACTTCAAAACTTACAACTTTATCATCAATAACTTGTTTCAGGCTATAATTATCAGCAAAACAGAAAAAAAAAGCTATATATCAGATTATTATTTGAGAAACTTCTCTATAGAAACTTCTATCCTTCCCAGGAATATGATACATAGAGAAATATGCTGTATGAGCTCTTTAAAATACACTTGTGTTTAGAGTGGAAACAAGATTGGTAGAAAGAAAGTATGAAATAAAAGGTAGAATATACAGAACACAAAATGTGACTGTGTAAAAGGAAAGTTTTAGAATGATGAGAGCTATTATAATTTTCAAATTAATTTTCAAGGAAGTAATTGAATTTTTAGCACTGTAAAACTGGATCAGAGGCAGGGGAGAAAAGTATATATATACACACTCAGATTCAAGCATGAGAGACTCAAGTGATGAAAAAATCGTTTATATTTTGTGGCTAAAATACTCAAGAACATATCAAGGGCTTAGAACTATGCAGGAGAAATACAACTGGAATAAGTGCTGGTGAGATCAGCCTTTGTCAGTGTGGATGCAGTCTGAGCTGGGGTTTGACAAAGAGGAAGTTCTTCTAAGCAAAACCTCCCTTTCTAAACTATGATTATAGGATTTCACGCTCTTATGTATTTTCCTTCCCTACAGTTTTTCTTCCCAAGCTCACTGGGACTGTGCAAGAGACCACTGCATGTGATGAAAGCAGTAAGAGACTGAAGAATCTGATTCTAAAGTATTTATATAGTGGAACATTCATGAAACCTGTAGAAAGAAAAAGGTGATGTTTTGTTAAGACAATTTCTCTACTACCTTGATTAAGAATATTTATTAAAGTTTTTCTCTCCTGCATGAAAGTGGAGGGTTAAAGTTGAAAACAAGTCTGGTCTTGTGGCTTTTTGCTAAGAAAAGAAAAAAATCATGATATATTTGTTGTACATGAAAGGTATTAAATAAGATGGCAAGAATATGACTAAACAAGTATATTGAAGGAAAATAAAAAACCAAAGAAGAAAAATAGCAAGAGATGTTAGATCATTCTCCCAAAGGTTTTCTACTCCTATCAAAGTGGAAGATCAGAGAATAAAATAGATAAAATATTACAGGATAGAATAGGGAATTAAAGTATAAAAGTTAGAAATAGCAAAAGTACTATATGAAAGCTTTTAAAATATGTATAAAGAACACTGAAATATGCTGACTGTCTGTGCTTTGTCCACAACGTATCCATTTTCCTGCAAGACACTAAACTCAGAAAATGAGGTTTTGAATATGAATGAGAAGCCAATGGTTGTCAGATCTGAGGGGTTTTGCTGCAGGAAAGCTGAGTGGGGTACAGAGGTTTGGTCTTTAAGTAGAGTTGTACTTGGAGAAGTGACTATCTGAAGTACTTACAGTTTCCCATTTCTGCAGTTAAATCGTACTTCAGAATTGTTAATACTTTTAGTATCAGAACATCATGGAGAACTTGTATGGAAATCTTGTTATACATATGTTAAGACAGAGGTGAAAAGGAAAAGAAAGTATTTAACCACACTAAGATAATTTTATTTTGGGACTCAGGATGCTATCTATAGATCACTGAATTTTTATCAGATTCCTACGATGGCTTGATCTAAAACCTTTTGCCTACTTATAGCAGTACAAATGTTGATTGCCTAAAGCTAGTTACTCTAAAATTGTCCTACAGTGAATAGAGAGAAGTCATTTACAAAGGGCACTGCCTGTCTTACTTACTCAGGTGAGTAACACAGATGGGATGGAACAGCCTGTGAGAATCTGAAAAAACTCCTAAAATATCCATGTGTGATTTTAATGGCTAAGTTTCATATATGTAGAGAATTATTCAGTTTTGTGAGCAGAGGTGTCTGATACCATTTTTTAATTCCTGAGGGTGTGCAAGGCCTCTTGCAGGTACAGCCCAGGATCAGAGGATGCCATTTGGAACCAACAGCCAAAGCTGACAAATGCTGCTCTAACAAGGGCACCATCTTCAGATGGGAATGAGTTGAACTCACCTGAGGCAGCAGTAGGGCTGGGCCAGGACCATCCTCTTCCTGCTCAGGCTGGGCTACCACAAGACTCTGAAATCCCATTATTTATAGGTCTGGTGAAAGAGAAGCAAGAGAAAGAGGGACCCCAAATGAGTCAATGAATAAAACTGTGTAATAGATTTGGGATTGGGGTCTGGAACCTGAGATCCCTCCTGGCCATTTGTTCAGGCATCCCAGCCCTGGCCCTGGGAAGGGCTGCCTGAACTATTCACACTCTCAGGTACAACTCCAAATTCTCCTGCAGTTCATCACTACGAGGCCTCTCACTCTTTAGTGTGGGTCAGCAGAAGTGCTGAACAGGATTTGGTACTGAGGCTCTGTAGGTGTGCATTCCGCTTTTCCAGGAACACACAAAAATCTGGAGAGCTCACACACCACATGCCTGCTTTGAGTCTGAATTCTAATAAGAGTTCATGAATTATGTAGGCAACACAATGAGAACATTTGAAATGGTGTTTGCATCTGCTATGAGACTTTCAAATTTAATGGATTTTTAAGTAATTAGCATGAACTATTTACCACACTGAGTTATACTGTAGGAGTAGCAGAATATAAAAATAAATATGATAATAATATGCATAAAATGCTCATTTCTTGCAGCCTTATATTTTATTTTAAAAAGGCAGCACTTAAACAGACTATCCAAATTGACAGGAAGAGTATGAAATAATGTCTTTCCTCTGTTCTTTTTTTTTTTTTAGAAAAAAAAAGAAATGTTTTATTATTTACAAGACGACAGAGTAGTTTTACAGTATCTTTGATGGGACATAAGGCAGCACATCCATAATCTAGCTCATCACAGCCATTTTGAATACACATGGTATATGCTCAGCTAGGATGTCCAATGGATGATCCATTTTTGTATTTTCTTGTGGGGAGCCCACAGCCCTGCAGTTAAGGAAAAAGGGTGGAAATCAAAATTGTCTGATCTTTGTGCCTCTGTGTGTCATTATCTGGTTTAAAAGGACTATTTTCTGTATGGAGACAGGACTAGCAAAAAAACCCACTAACTAGAATTTAAAGGGCATTTCAAATCAGAAATAATACATAAATATTTTTTAAAATATGAAGATGATAAATTATTAGGCAGAACTGGAGCACTGGTAAGTTCTCCTCTTCTTGTAATAAGTGATTCTTTAAAAATGTCTCTTTCTTATGATGGGCAGTGAAGTCTACATTAATAAATGACCAAATATATGATGAATCTACCCAAGCCAAGTGGAGAGTCCATCACTGTCTAATGATGGGCACTTGTCAGAGCAAGGCTTTTCAAAGCAAAAGGAGAGAAAGACATCTGGAAAGTGAAAGGTCTTGATTCCAATTTGACTCTCTACCCATCAGATTGAGATAAGTAACTGTGTTACTTATAGACATATAGAATAAAAGATAACATATTTGACAGGAATTTAATATATGGGGATCTAGACCCTTTCTTATTTTTAGAGTTTAGACTAGGGAATTTCTATATGAACAATAAAAGCATAAATCAAATCCATCTGAACCCGCCGTGTTGCTTGTTTCCTCTAAAGACTGACACTCACAATTTCAACAGGAAAAGTGATGAACCACGATGTGGTGTCTTGTTATCTGCTCTTAGGGCACCTGAGTGCAGAATGAGTGAAAATTCATTGGGAAGGAGCTGGCCCTCTCCTAGGAATGCCATTTCCAAAGCAAATGTGCCCACCTATTCTCCACAGCATCAGAACCACCAAGCTGTAAAATGGAAACCATGCTCCCTAATTAGAATTAATCAAAATATTATGATGATGATAATGATATTGATGATGATGACCACAGAGTCTGGGCTTGGGTAACAATTGAAATGATGCTTCATCAGTTAGGGATGTTGTTAAACTTTCACGTTTTCTTAAAATCCTTCAGAACAATTAGGGAAAATTAGTTAATTACTGAAGTAGACAGGAAAGATTTCTGTAAAATTGTTCAGTTTTTAGATAGATCTTGAATAAATTAATGGAGAAAATTATTCATTTATTCTAACGGTTTTGATTCAAAATGTATCAATATATAAAGAAAAGTATAAATTACACCTTCAAAATGTGCAAGTCTTCAATATGAATTCCAGTCTTCAGGCTTGAAAAGATTATATGGTAAAAAATGGCCTTTATAGCATTTGAAGGAGAGTAGTAGAAATTCCAGAAGACTTATAAGATTTGTTCCCATCATATCTAAAGATAAATTCTGTTCCCATTGGCATCCAGTGCTCAACAGGTTCCAATAAAATTTGGTCAAACATACATTTTCAAGGCAGTTTGGCACACGGGTTTCCAATTTTGTGATCTTTATGACTTAAAATGTTTATTTAGTTTTTTTCCTTGGTCCAGCAGGAACAAATCATAGAATGATGTGAATGGCACAAGTTTGCTGGCCCCAGAGGGCTAAATGCTTTGCATTCTTTCACAAAGATCTCTGAGGGACACTGGCAGTGACACTGGTGAGATCCAGGAGGAATTATTTTCAGCTGCCTTTCTTGAGCTGTAAAGGTGGAGCTGCTCTGTTACAGTACCTTTTGTGTAGAGAATACAAAATGCCAGTGATGTATTTGTGAGGATGTCACAGAATCCTTAAAATGAAGAAATATCTTCAGTATTCTCTCAAGAGCTAAGGACATCCTTAATAGCTTTATCTTCCATGGGCAAATAAGTAATATGCCTGGAAATAATGCAAAAATAATTTGCTTGTCAAAGTCAAATATCTTGGTCTAAGAAGTAAATATAAAATAAGGCATAGTAGTGAGGATATCTATTCCAGATATTGTTTTCCATAGTATTGCATTTTGAATTTGATTGTGCTTTAGATGTACCTGATTCTTTAAAAAGGCAAGAATATCCCTAATTGCCTACCTAGCAAGCTCGGCTTTAGATATTCAAGTTAGGCCGACTAGGAGGACTGAAATGACTTTTAAAATGATTTTGTGATTTCAACATATTTTAATTTGTCAGCAAAAGAGTTTGTGTCTTATACTGAAATGTGAGTGCTGGAGAAAAAAAAAAAAGGTATTAAATTACTCCAACATCTGAAAGATATATCATCATAACAAAGCCAAAGGAAACGAGTGGTTAAGGGAACAACTCCAGCCATTATATTATCTCTACCACAGCAGGTTTTTGCCCCAGGCAAGAAGCAAACACCCCAAGCAGACTGTTTTGCAGGATGCTGCAACTGCAGCAAGGTCAGGTGCAGGTTGTGTGTCATTGCCTTGGCACTTCAAGATATTTGCAGCCAGTGACAATTAATTCAGACTCTTTCAGACTATATTTACAGCTGCAAATGAAATAAGCCAGGGACAGCACTGGCATGTTACATTTTGACCAAGATCATGTAAATTGTTCTGGTTGTCTGCATCTGAAAGTTGTTGTATATGACATGGGAGGATAGGGAGTGTGCAATGAGGGAGAGAGATCTTTTCTCTGCTCTGAAACACGTCCTCCCTTCCTGCAATCTGTTCCTTCTATAAAGGGATTTAATCAACAGGCACACATTGTTTTTCTTCTTTATGAAACTATCTTCTCAGAGATCAGCTGACTCACAGCCACAGAATATATTAATTAGCTAAAACCAACCTTTCCTCACTAGAAGAGGCTACAGAGCAGAGCTCGACAGTTTTTGTTTGTAAACAAAATTGCAGCATCTGTCATATTACTTTGACTGGGGTTTTTGACTAATTTTTTTTTCTTGATTACCACCATAGTTGTAGGCTGGTGACTTTTTGACCCATGAGAAAAAGAAAAAGTGTCACAGTAGTGTTTAAATAGATCCCAAGCTGAGGATTTGATTGATCTCCTCTGAGTTGGAATTAATTATTCCAATTATTAATGTTTTCTGTTGAGCTGAAACTCTGAAAGCTGAGGATCCTAAATTAAATCAGATTGAACACAAGACATGACTAAAACTTTGACAAGGGGTCCAGCAGAAAGAAGGTGCCACCTGAACCTCCACTTGACAGATTTGTGCATATTAGATGCTGAATGTGGGAGTTTTGCTCAGGGAATATTGTGAGCTGTTTATTGTTTGGGGTTTTTTCCCACCTTCACATGTTCATTAAAGAAATGGCACTATGAGGAAGAACACGATCTAATACGTAACCTGTGCTAACCTCATTATCAAATAATCAAAAATTCTTGACCCCTCTGGTATGCCTGACTATCAGCATGGCAACCATGATAGTCACTCAGTAGTTGTAACATTGGAATTTTAAATCTCATTTAACCCATTTGAATGTGTCTCAATAAACTTAATGGGTTTAATTATGGGAATCCATAATTAGTTACATGTTAAAGAAAAAGACATTTCCTTCAACTTCTTGCAATGCATACATTTTTAGAGACATCTTTGCTGACGTATCAGAGTACAGAGTTGCTTAAGTGGGTGCCTTTCTGTGAAATCCTGGATTTTCATTATAGCATTTACTCTAAGAGCATACCTTGGAAAGAGAAAAAATGATGTGAAGATTCAATATCAGCTGCTGTGAGATTAAATAAAACAGCTGCTATGAAAGAAAAGCCCTAAACCTACATTGCCAGAGCAGAAGGGGTCAAACAATAAAATACCCATCATCTCCTGTCAAAGTAAATCACACTAACAGGTTGCTGTGGCACAGGCATTATGAGATACTTGATAGCAATATTTTTAAGATGTGAAATCTATATTATCTAACAATAAAGGAGGCATGGAGAGAAGTGTTTATCTCAGGTTATGAACATGCATCTAGGAGTAGGCAGATGACATGTATTGTCTAGCATGTGACTTTAATTTCCTGTGATCAAAGTCAGGTCTGTATTTTTCTCCTCAAATTCTCTGATAAAAAAACACTGCTTGATAATGTTGTCTGCTTTGATCCATAAATTTAGCAAATACTTTTTACTGGTTTCTGCAGGCCTCATGGGATGGTCTTCATGGGTCCTGCTGGAGCTGAGATACCAACCGAACACCATCGATGAGACAGCTGCAGCCCGGTCTTGGCTCCCACAAATTCGGTCATGAAAAATTCATTCTCTGTTCTCCCTAACCTGTTCCATGTGACAGATATTCTCTGAAGATGTGAACTAATCA
This sequence comes from Brachypodius melanocephalos, assembly GCA_013398615.1. Taxonomy (NCBI): domain Eukaryota; kingdom Metazoa; phylum Chordata; class Aves; order Passeriformes; family Pycnonotidae; genus Brachypodius; species Brachypodius melanocephalos. The sequence goes on along the minus strand of VZSR01003806.1, from coordinate 14,772,694 downwards.
GGCCCCATAGCCTAAGGCACAGAGGGACCAACTTCATCTCTGATCCATGAAAGATGTTTGAGTAAGGGGAGGAAAATTGTTATCTCCTTTCCTCTCCATTCACTAGCAATTTGGCCTTGTGAAGCCAAGCTCGGGAGAGAAAATACCATTTTTGTGTGTGTAGTGGTGAAGGTACTGCAATAAGGAGAGAAAAAAAACTTATTACTTTCTGGATTAGATTCAGTACCTTTGTGTTTTGCTTCTGAGTAATGTTTATGACTGACTTTAATTTGCCAGGGGCCCAGGGTGGCATTTCCTTGCTGGAGAAGGCACAATTTTGCCATATTCTTCCTGCTCTGTACAAACCTCACCAGCCCTTAACCCAATAAGCTGGTTTAGTCATTGGTTTCCTCTCTGTTTTGGTTCTGGTCTTTAGGTTATGATCTACCACAAATAATTATTAAAGTCTTTTATTACTCTGCTGCCAATTACCCTACTAAGAACCTCTCGTAAGGAAGACATTGGGAGGAAGAAATGACACACAGGGAATAGAACTGATTAAATATGCTGAAACACAAAGTCAGCTTTAGATTGGGACCATTTCATTCTTGTGATAGCTTTTTTTTTTTTTTTAATTTAAGAATATATTGATATACGGTATACTCTTAAAGTGAGTATACTGTATATCAGCAGGCAGTGACTTTGCATGTGGAGTCAGATTCTCTAATTGTAAAATTATTCTTTTTAGATTTTGCTCTCTTTTCTCTTTTTTTCCCCCACACTTTTCCATTTTCACATCATAATTTTCACTGCTCTTCTAGAACTTCACAAAAACTTCTGAGATCTCCATTCTCCCATTCCACGCCTCTTGGAATCTGCATGTCTGAGCAGAACCAGAGTTTGCATTGCCAAAAGAGCAGACATGGAAATGAAACACTTCTGATTTCTCTCACCCAGAATTTTTTAGCTAGAGTCCATCTGCTCACCAGTGCCTATTTGGGAATGCACAACACCTTTTCCTTCTTCAATAGCAGCCAAACTGAACAAGAGTGGGTGGAAATATTCAAATGACACATTTGAACTAAACCGTAACTTTTTATTAAATGGGGTGGGGGGTGGGGAAAGGGACATGTTCCATTTGTAGATTCTGAGCTGTAGCTGAAAAGGCAAAATCTATCTACCAAAATAGTCATGGCTATATTTTCAGTAGTAAATAGAATTTTGCATCTGGCATCAAAAAATATTCCCTTGAGTAAATAGCTCATATTGACTGTAGTCCATTGCTCGAAAAAAAGGATCTTTAATGACAAAAATAATTTTTACAGGGATTGCAGATTTATGCTTAAAGATGGAGGGCATGACTCGGTTCTGCTGAAGGCTAGAGAAATGATACTTTTAAAAGTAAATTTTCAAATGATTGACTTAAATTATTACATATGATGTTTCACCCAAATATAAAAAAGTGAATGCAAAATTTGGCACTGATTATCAAATGGCAGTTAGAAGTAGTAGTCAATGGGCTTGAATTTTAAACGTACACAGCTTGAAGGAAGGAAATATTACTTATTATCACATTTCTTTCACCAGTCCATTATATCACAGAATTCAAGCACTTCCCCACCTTCTGTAGTGAAAATTTTACTCATCTTACCTAGAATAATATAACATGCATTACACAAAGCAGCTGCTAGACGTGTTAATTTACTGTTGCTTTCACTTCAGATTGCAATGGCTGCTGTCCCATTACCCTGCTTTTAAAGGCATTCCTATGTTCTACTGCTGCCATGTCTGTGCTCCTCATAAGAGGAACAAACCATAAACCTTGTACCCATGTGGTCATAAAGAATCACATTCAATCAACTACTTACATCCTTCAGCTGTTACTGTGAATGTCACAATAAAACTCTTACTGCTCTGAATATGTTCTGAGGTCCAAGGAAGAAAAGTAATTTTTTTTACCCATCATCTGAAATGTGGTGTCTTCAAGCTATCATTAGCTACACACCTGAAGATCAACACCTCCCAAATCATTAATTATTTTGATGATGTCTGTTGAAGATCAACAGTGATAGAAAAGTGAGCTAGATAAACACATGTAGCACTTGTAACAATGATTAATACCAATAGTAGCTTTGAATACCTACAACCACTTCAGTTGAGACTGGTAATTTTATTTGATAATTTTTGCAATTTCACCTTGAAAATTGCACCTGAAAGATCCATGTAGCTTGTCCGTAGGCATCATAATATGATATGAGAGGTTGAAAATAAATAAAATTGCTTCCTCCAGTGATTCCTTCCATGAATGTTGTGTATATCCTCATATAATGAAACATTAAGTAAGGAATCTGTGTCTGGAATTTGCATTTGAAAGCACCTAGAAAAAGATCTCAGATTTTAAAGAAGAATGCAGAGGTTTATTAGTAAAGATAATCAATCTTTACGTGCACATATTTGTTTGGATGCAGAAATTTGTAGTATTAGGCACTTGTGCATAACTAGGAAGTTCTGTTTGTATAATTGATTTCCACATCTGAAACAGTGACTCTAATCTGTTGCTTTTAGAGTAAGCATTCAGCCATGGGAGACAGGTCACCCAGTCTTGATTCTGGTTGTGCTTATTTCCCTCCACTGGCTGGAGAAGAAGGTCAGCTTCACTGTTCTTCAGATGGTGAAGTCTGCCAGCTCTCAATAGCAAAGCTATGGAGGTCAATTCCATCTACAAGTTGAAATGCTCAAGTTTCCTTGGAGATAAAATGGTCCTTTGTAGTCAATTTGCTTGTCTAGAAACATGCCTTTTCTTTAACTTGTGAACAGCAAGCTGGTCCACCTAATATATGCCAAAACTTGATCGCATTGTTTAATAGTCATAGTTCTTCGAGCACCATTTATCCACTGACTCATCAGATATGTATGCAATACATTCCTATGACTGTGTAATGTATCCTTTTTCCTGGACTCAAAGCTTAATCTTAAGCAAAAAAACCCACAAACAAACAAACAAAAAAACCCAAAACAAAACTCCAAAAAAGGAAAGGGATTAAATTTTATTCAGTGGGCTTCAGACACCTTATAGGACCCTGAAAAAGACACTTTTCTTATCAAATACACAATCCCTGCAGTTCGGGCATTATGTAAGTTGGCAGTAGAATTGTTTGTTTTGAACTGTCCTTTATTCCATTGTAATCATGCCTTTTATCTGCTCTCCTGCATCAAATGCCAGGTGACAACTCCCTGACACACTTGACATTAGTAACTAAACGATAAACAATGGCAGCTAAATCATCTTCACTCTTTCATTGTCTACAGTAACCCTTCGAACAGGATGCTTTGCATAAGTTGCTCTTTCTGAAAGTGTTGGGTTGCCATTCTTCTGGCAGGCAGGGCATAGTCCAAGTAATTCCTACGCCTCTTGAGCGTATGATCCAGTGAGTGGCTGGGGTTTTTTTGTCTGTATAAAATGATTTGTTATCATAGCACCAACATAGAAAGGCTTGGATAGAAGCTCTTAACTCCTACTATGGGTGTCACACTTGGCTGCTGCTGTACCTTGCACTGAGCCCCAAACCCACCATAGTGTGCTGGGTCAGACATGCAGATGTGCATCTCTGCACTCAGTTGCTAAAGATTTCTGTATAAAGGATTTCTGGAGCCTTGTCTTGCAGATGTGGCACCTCAATCATTCTCCTTGAATCATGAGCTGACTACTAGACTAGACTTGCTGGAAAATCTGTCTAAGCACTGTATGAGGTTTTTCAAATCCTAATATCTCAGAGCCACGGAGTGACAGACCTTGAAAAGCCTACAATTTTGAGCAGGAGTTCCTGTTGCCTTGGAAATGCAGGGAAACTGTTGGAGCTGAAAATAAATCTGATGGTATCAGAGACAGTGTTGGTGTCTGTTGAGAACCTGGAGTAATAAGGAAATTTAACATTTATACCACATGTTCATTTATAGGTGAGATATGTCAAGATTACTATTGTTGCTAATTCCATTTTCCAGAAGAGAATATTAAGGGTGCAAAGTTGAGAGACTTAAAGTGAGGCTTTGGAGTACATACAAATCTCTGCATAGGCAAATGTGCTTGAAAAAGTTATCCTCTGAAGCATTTAATAAACTGTAATATTACATATCAGCAAATTAAAAAAAAGTGCAACATAAGTAGATTTAAATATCAGTACTTACCAGATGATGCAAGAATTTTTGAACTTGGGTAAAGCTTTGTGTTTGACCTGCCAGGGAAAAAAAAACAGAGTGGTATGGGTGAGAAAAAAACCCAAATTATCTAAATATGCATTTAGGGCTTAATGCTCTCTCTGTGTTCAACAAGGAATGTAAGGACGCTGCAGGGTGGCTGGTTTCTCTGGCTGGCCAGGGCCAGACACATGAAGATGTATATTCAAGCACTCTGCATTTGAAAGGTTCAGGGACAAGAATGGGACAAGACACAGACAAGCTCCAACACCTCCTGTGTCTTTTATCTGGTGGTTTGATTTCTGTGTACTGTCTCTGACAGGTCCCTCATCTTGATAATAGGTGAATGAAGCAAAATTACATGTACTATGGCACACCTTCACAGATGTGTTTAGAAGCAGGCCATGAGATTTCAGCACTTCAGCCACTCCTTGATTTCTTGTCTGTCATTTTTGGGATGATTAACCTCAGTTTAGACAGCTAAAAATTAGAGGTCTAAATCTGAGCTAGGCACACCATGCTGCCTCTGCAATCATTGGGGAAAAAATAGCTCCAGTGTGCAAGTCAGCTGAAGCTAGGAGATGTGTCTACAACAGGTAAAATTAACTACCCTATGGAGGATCCTGTTTCTACACTGACTATAAAAGGGTCTGAGAATGACTTGTTGAAATTCACTTCCCATATGCACGTCTGAAATTAATTGCGATGAATCCCATTACTTAAGCTTTTTTACTCCAGCCCTGACACCTCAGTTGGATAAATTCTGGGATCAGTGTTTACCAAAGGTACAGAGGTCATAGCAGCTGTGGTGTCAGAAAGTACATCGCAAATTTTAAGGACCAGCAGACTCTTCAGAACCTTACCTCACCTCTGATTTCCTTTCTGTCATTCTCCTGCTGTACCTTCTTGGTGGTGTAAATCCAACAACCTCAAGATCAGGAGGCCACAAACCACAAATGAAGATAGGATGGTTCTGAAACAGCTTTGATCTACTGGACCAAATTACCTCAGGGCCAGTTTTCAGAGATAGGATAGGGAACTTATTTCTGTTTCCTCGTTTGGAATAAATAGTTGAATCAGAACCCACTGTTATCCTCTGCCAGATAACAGTATCTTCTTAAAAAACTTTTCTATTTAGTAAAAAAATCTACATGAAACAGGCTTTCTGTTTCCTAGTTTAGCATTTTAAATGCTAAAAATTAAATGCTATAAATTACTGATCTCAGGTGAATAAGTGACTGCCATGCCTCACTGTCTACTCACAGCCAATGTGTTTTCAAATTGCTTTCGTAGTAAAACATTCACAGACAGCCAGGAAAATTTTGACCTGCATAAATGAAAACGTACGGTTCAAAATTTCAATTACAAATATATTTTGGCAAATAAAATTTTTAAAAACTCCACCAAAACAAAAAACCCAAACCAAACCAAAATGAAACAAACAAAAAAAAAAAAAACCAACAAAAAACCCAACAAAACAAAAAAAAAAAACAACCCCACAAAACTCAATTAGTTTCACATTGTTTTGTCCAATTTTCCTTTTATCTTTTCTAATGTTGATTTTTCTTCAATAAAAACATTTTAAGAAGAAAAACTTAACAAAGTTTCATTAAAAATGTCAAAATGAAACGTTAAGATGTTATGAAAATGAAACATTTAATTGAGAACAGATGTAAATATAATATTTTTACTTTTAAAATTGCCTCTTTTTTTGTGCAAAATTTTTCACTTGCATTGATAATCCTTTATACAGAGAAATTACTGTTCATGGAAAAAATTGTCACTCAATTCCACACGAATTCCCACCTAGAGAATAGGTGTAGGTCCTATATTTCTTTTCCACTAGTTTATCCTTCCTTGTTCTGATGTTTCCCCACTTATCTCATTGCTTTCTGCAAATCCCAGTCTTATCTGCCTGAGTTATCCATCTGTCTGGAGTGTTGATGTTTAACTCAGATGATAAAATGCTTGGCAATATTGTGCTTAAAAATGGGTGTAGCAGCACTCCCCCTCATTTCATTTATAGCTGGCTTTTTTTTTGAAATATGGAGAACTTGGCCAGCTCATTGAGACAGTGCAGTTAAAAAATATTCAGCCAATGCAGAAGTTCAAGTTATGTGAAATTACAGCACTGAGAATCTTGCCCACCATTTCTGCTGTGAGAAGTCAGTCTCTGAAAAAAATATGGTCCTTCCCACAGTTGTCTCTATAATGAAAATGTTGCTGTTCTACTGGCATTCATTTGCAAATATTCCTCTTTTCTAACAGTCAGCATTTGGAAGGCTGGGGCTAAAATTTTGTGTAGAGCATTTCTTGGAATAATGCACTCTTCTTTCAATTCCCTGGGTGTTGCAGAATGCTATGTGGAGGATGACATTTTGTTTTTTCTTAATAGCTAACAGATTTTTATCCACATATTATTCCTGTGAACTTTCAGTTCCTTTTCCTTATGGCATGAGCTGCCACTCACATTTTTAAATGACTCATTCTCTCCTTGGGTGAAATGGTGTATTTCTTACTCTGCCTGTTGCAAGATACATCCCCTTTCTTTTAGCTACATGCCATCTAATCTTTGCAACACTCTCAGATGCCTGGTTTTCTCTTAGCAGGAATATTCATTACATTTTTTGCAATAAAATACTTTTGCTCTATCCCAGAGATATTGTAAGTGACTTTAAACTTAGCTGTAGATCTGGGGATGCTGTGGCTGTGTACCCAGTTGCAAGAAAATCATCAGATAATTTTGATTCTCCAATAAAATAGGCCCAGTTTGTAGGCAGTAGAGGTTTTGAATTGCTACTTTCCTTTTGTGAATGTTATACATTATTCATGCAGTAAATACCTGCAAAATGAAATAAAGTAGCTGCCCAGACTGTTTACACAATCCACCTCCTCTTCTGGCCTACTCTGGTACATTTGCAAGAAGACAGCTCTTGTGATTGATATTTCCAGCTTTTGTTCTCTACGCAGCAAATTTTGGTGCAGACACTATACCAATACCATTATATTTATAATAACAAATGTGTTCAATTTGAAGTTAGGTGATGCAGTTTCAGTGTTTATTAAACAGTCAGGAGTTGTATAGCTATAAAGTGGCTGATGGTACCTTATGGTACCTTAACAGCATAAAATGTTAACAAAAGGTGTAAGTTCATCTTAATCATTGCATTTATATGACAATAACATCAATAGAAGGAAAAATTAATGGGAATCAGGATAAAATGAGATAAGGCGCACAATGAAATGGAAGGTGATTCGACACAACCAGTGCAGCTTTACCAAGGGCAAGCCCTGCCTGCCTTATTGTCCTGATGGAATCTGTGTGGGGCAAGGATGTTGTTTGCTCCACGATTATAAAATAGTGAGATGGCATGATTGGAGGTGTTTGAAGTGCAAAAGATTTTACTAAAGACAAAAATAGCAAACTATACAAAATAAAATTGAAATAAGCCGTGCAAAGTGCAGGGAGGATCCTTGCACCTGCTATCACACCCTGAAAATGCCCTGAGAGTCTTGGTGCTCTCCTTTAAGTATGTAACAATTTATGTGGAGGTTTTTGGGTTCCTGCCCAACAGAAATAGGTACAGTTCTTGAGGTACAGCTCAAAAGGATCCAATAAGTTCCTTTTTTTTCTGGCACAAGGCCAATTATGGTGAGAAGAACATTGAAGTTTGTGGTTCTTTGCCAGTGAAAGTGAAACAAAAAATGAAACTCAAATCCTTTCCTGATATGGGAACACCTGGTAGGGTG
>VZSR01003806.1:14681685-14746549 GCA_013398615.1 Brachypodius melanocephalos | reverse complement strand
AAAAAAAAAAAAAAAAAAAAAAAAAAAAAAAGTGGACTGATGTTAGCTTTGATTATGGAGTTATATTATAGTCTAAAAAAAGAGTGTCCAAATACAAAATAATGCCTTTTTTTTTTGTTGTTGGATTTAAACTTGATGAGTCAAAATTATTTGAACACTGTGTAAAATGAAGAGTACTAGATTTGTGGTGGTTCATTTGCAAAGGAAAATTAGAGCTGTGTTGCAAATTATATTTTTAAAATAAAAAGGATAATATTATTCAACACTTTTGGTTTTTAAAAATACACTGCAAAAGAGATGAAAATATCTCTTTGCAGGTGTTTTGTGGGTGTTCAGATTAAGAGGTTTTGCATAGAAAATTCACCAAACTAGAGCTGCAAACCAGGGAAAGATCTGTTATTTGCCTGCCAATGTGATAATATGCCTAAGTGTAGATGGCCTTATTATCACAAGGGACCATATTTGGCCACCAGGTACCTCTGTGTAGCTAGTGAATCAAGTAAATAATTACACACTAATTTGCATAATTTCCACAGGAATAAAATTTAGCCCATTGTTTGAGCAATGAAATAGAGGTTGAAAACAAGATAATGATATACCAAAATAATATATATGTTACATTTTCTGTCTTCTCCATAATAAAAGTCTTTTAAACTACGCTATTGATCTCCCCTAATTTTCTTCCAGTCTTTTTCTCTTAAAGACAACATTCCAAGTTCCAGCTGATCTCGATTTTTCGTTTCAGTTTCTTACCCTTTAGAGTCATTGCTGGTTTTCTGAACCCAGAAGTTTTCACTCTATAGTTTCTTTCTAACCTCACAACAGCTTTCAACACTGCGTTTGCACACAAATCTGTGATCTGGAGTTCTTATCTTGTTGAACATAGGTGTGATGCCCCCAGTTGTTTTGTGCTTTAAGCTACTTATCATGTGGGGATGCTCAATGCCACAAGAGCACCATGTTGTTCCCAGGAGCATTGCATTGGTTGCACTCATAGCAAATGTATGTAATTCCTGTGTATTCAGTTAAAAACTCCTTAATGTCACTTTCCATGAGAATATAGTCCTGCTGGGTATTGATGCTGCTGTGGAGCACTCAAAATATTTTTAATATTATGCACAAGCATAACCTCCCACCACCACTGCCTCCATTGCCCTTACTTAAGTCTGTAAAGGGACCATTAAAAATCCATTAAGCTTGTTAGTTTGCAGGGCTTTCGGGGAATCTTGCTGCAAGTTTTGCTATTTCAACACTTACAGACTCCTATTAAACATAGCAATCTTTATGCTATAAGGGTTTACTGGAATGGCCCATTAAGTGAGAGTTTTCTAGGGGGGATTATGTCTGGGAGAAGGAGGGGAGATCAGAGTTGCAATTATACAAATGGATTTTACTTTCTGCATTTTGTTTTTAAAGTAAAAGTGATTTCTGTTATCTCAAGAAGCCCAAAAGCAAAATGTTGAAGAGTAAATGGATGGTGTCATGATTAAAGTATTTCTAAGGGATTCAGGAAACTAGTTTCAAGTATTTGACTTTAGATATCAGAGAAAAAAATCACTTAAGAACTGGTCTGGAAGTGCTGAATATCTAAAAAGTTACATCTATTTTAACTGTAGCTATAGCTGTCAGGATCTCTTAGAATCAGACATTTTTCACTTCTGTAGTGCGGAGTTAATAATACTTCCTTTTTATCCTCCTGTCTATTTGGGTATTAATCTTTTTAGGGTAAGGTCAGTCTCATTTATGACCTCTAATTTCTCATATGGTTCTAAAAAATATTAATAAGGAAAAAAATGCCTCTCTGGAGGATCTTTTCACTTGCTTAATTGGTATTCACATAGGAGGCTGTCCTAAAGAATCTCTGGATTCTCATTTCAACAGTGTATGCAGCTATGCTTGTTCTCTCTGACCAGTTAGTCTTGCATTTTTACATGAGCTCTTTCACTGGCAATCACTGCCCTTGCACTGCTAAAGGAGATTCATAAGGACTCATTGCAAGCTATTGTGAGCATAGATTGGCTCCCCCATATGAGGTCTAGCTTTTGATCTGTTTGTTATTTCTGGGAATGCATCGAGTTCTTGAAATACCATTGAGCTGCTTATGGAAATATGTGGTACTTGACAGGAAAAGTAAGGTTTCACATACTTTCTGGTTAGAAAGTCGTATCTACCTCTGACTTTAGTATGCATAAAAATCTGGATTATGTTTTCCAACTTTTTAAATAAACATAATTGTTTGTATTTGGTGGTTTCAGATAGTTGAATGCTTTTCTCTTTTGTAAAAGGAATTTGAAATTTGGTGTGAATATAGTCTTGGGGTCAGGAAGATGCCTTTTACTCACTTCATATCTCCGATCCATTCAGGTTTGGTTCAATTGTTAGCTGCCAAAAATCACTATTCTCCATCTGTGCTTTTTCCTCACTAGAGCTTGCTAGAGGCTGTCTGCAAAGATCCGTCAACATCCTATCAGTCCTGCCCCTGCACCAACCCAGCATCTCGTTTAAGTATGCCACAAGGATGAAGCTCCAGATGGGATCATGAAAAACTGGTTCCTTTCCAGCTGCTCTTTCCTCATTTAAACAATATTGTGGGTCCATACAGAAGGGAGATTGGGCTGATAATGACAAGAGCATAAGTTCAAGTTTTTGGGTTTTTTTTCATTAAGTTGCCTCAGTTAACTGTTTGCCTTTCTCACTTCTTATTATGCCTCTTCTAAAAGCTGCACAATCTGGAAAGTGATCTCTAATGTGGAACAGCCAGGATGAAGCAATGCTGTTCTGTCAAAAGGATTCATCAAGCCTTAACATAATTCTAGAGCTCTTTACTGTGTTGTCTACGTGGGGAGGCAGCTCCTGCATATATAACCTCAAGTGCAAATTTCAAACCTTCAGGTTTGATCATCTTATTAAAGAGTACTTTTTTTTTTTCCTAAGGCACCAAAGACAGGCAGTGATTTATTATCTTTTCACATGCAATTGCTTGTAGGCAATTCAGAGGCCTGAAGAACACTTAAGGGAGGACAGATTTGTGCATGCAACTTTAATTTTCACATGTACTGACTGCTGAATGATGTTGAAAATGTGGTGGCACTGATTGGAAGTCTAACCTGAAATGTAATATATTCCAGGTTTGCCTATGCCTGCCACTGATTTTGAATAATGTACCCCTGAACAGTGTCCTCTACAAGGCAAGTGTGCATAGGTTGTCAACTGACAATAACTTTATAGCAGCACAGCCAACTATCAGACCTGGTTTGTTTAGCTGTAGTGAAGCTGAATAACCTTGAGGCAGGAAGGAGCAGACAAAAATATTTATATGTTCAAAAGAATGCACAAAATGACTCAGGAGTCGGCTCCATCCTTCTGCCTTTGTAATTCTGTGAGTGTAATTCTTGCTTGCATGTGACCTTGCATCTTGTTTTACACTTTATTCAGCGAAAGAAGAGGAAGACACTTTTTTTTTGTGGGAATGCTTACATTTCCCATAGCGCTCTGTGGTGCACTACACTGTGCTGGGAGCATGATGGATCTCAGAAACTGCAGCAATGGGAGCTGACAGTGATGGATAGTGGGAAAAAGAAGAACCTCAGGACTGATCAGAAGAGGGTGCTGTTATTCTGGGATGGTCTTGCATCACCCATGCCAGAACACAGCCAGTGCCTCTGCGAGATTCTGGAGAATGCTGCCTTTCAGCACAGATGTAATATTAAGGACTTGGCTACTGGTGGTAGTAATTAAGAGACAATAGCACTTTTCACAGTGAGACAAAGATTTCCCAAATAAACCTACATTTGGCCACTTCTGTGGATAGAAGCTCCCCTACCAAAACAAATTATGGAATTCCTCCCTTTCCTACCCTGCAGCAAACTATTGTGTATTGCTGCTCTACACTACTGAACAGCTGTTCTTGTTCATCCTACAGGCAATTGCATGTGAAAAGATAATAAATCACTGCTTTCCTAATCTTGAAAACACGTATGCGTATTTCAGCTGTAGAAATCATGCTGGGTGAATCTAGGCTGCTAAATAAAAGACCACAAGGGAGCAAAGACAATCCTTTCCCCTTGGAGATTTATATCTCTTGTTCTAACTCTCACCAAGGAGCAAAGATGTCTTTGACTGCAGACTCCAGAGACTGCTCTTCCAAGGCAATGAGGATGAAACTGCTTCAGGTTTGGTGCTGTCTGCCCTACATCTTCCTTCAGTACTGTCACCTCAGCCTTGGCACCTTCAAACAGCCATTGCCATGCAATTTCTGAGAGGTCATTTTGACTTCTGTGCAATAAAAGTATTGTGCTGCTGGGCTGAAACAGACCTGGTGTTATTTCTGACATTCTGTACTGAAAAGCACATAAAATCACAATTATGCTTTAAGGCTCTGCATGCACCACCAGGGCCCAGGGACAAGGGCTGGTTTAGACACTGCCAGTCTGCTCCATAGGAGGGCAGAGAGTCAGTTCAGCACTGCCCTGTGACAGGGTGGCTGCACCTACCCATCAGCTACTCCTGTAATAGTCAGCAAAAGGACCCAGTGATCACCCTGACTGAAACAGGAAAGCAGAACTCATATCCATGAGGAGACTTGTCCACCAATTGTCCAACAGCTTTAGGAAGCAAAAAGGGTGTTAGTCCCCTTACAATAGTACTGATGATCTGACTATATGGATAATTTGGGGGTAATTCCTGGAACTGGGCACTTTTTTGATTTTGTAGAACAGATGTAAACACAGGAGCCAGTGTATGTCAAGACAGGGACTGTTCATATACATAGAATTATGTCAGCAATGGATTTTTCAATTCTGGGAGTAATATATTTGATAGAAATTACGGCTGAGGTTTGCTAAAGAAAAAAAAAAAAGATTCAGTGTAATTCATACTCCTGTAATCTTTAATCAATAAAATGTGCAAGGCAATATTTTCTGGCTCCGAAGCTTAGTGACACAGCCCAAATTGAACTGCACAATAAAATACTCTTATCCTCCCAAACACTGCTGGAATAGCCCCACCTGTGCCAGACTTGGATCTTGGCCCAATGTTGAATGTGAGTCTGCTTGTTCATCCTGTGCAAAGTCAGGCCAGGGTGGATTAACTGTGTAGCAGGGTGAACAGTCAGGTCCTGTTGTATAAATTAGGGCCTTAGCCCTGGCCCTGATTATTTTGCTAATATAGGTATAATTTTACAAGTTTAATGATTTCAGCACAGGTCAGATTAAAAAAAAAATCTTTAGAAACGTTAACACAAACTTTATTTTTATGTTAATGTTATGTTTGCATTTGAAGAGAAACACAGAATTATTTCCTTGATGTGAATGTGGTATAATGTGTGGACTCACTGCTGATCTATTTTCCTGTAGCATAATTAACAGATGCTGGAACCTCAGGTATTTCAGAATAAACAGTGGAAAGCCTTCCAGTAAAATACTACCAGATCTTGGATAGGGTGGGTTTGTCTGAAGTCTGGTTTTACAAATGTTTTGTCAGTTCTGAAAGTGTTGTGCTGTTTTTGTTGATTTTCTGCTCATTGACTGATTCAGTATTTGCAATTATACAGCTACTTCTGCTACTTGTACATATTTATAATTTCTGTTTTAATTCTGCAAGGCTCTTAGCCTCCTCTGGCCATCAGTTGTGCTTAATCCAGATTAAAAACTAGTTAGTTTGTTTTGTTTTCTTAATCTGAAGCATTAAGAACTTGCTCAAATTATCTCTAAAACCTTCCACAGGAACATGTGGAAAAATTCACATGAACTAAATAGAAGTTTGACTTCAAATTATATTAAGTTCCTACACAAGCAACTGAAAGTCAGTTCTGAGTCTTTTTCTGACTGCCCCTCACATAAAAAAAATCTCTATATTAAAGTTTTTCCCAGCAAAACTCCACGTAATTCCTCATGATTGGTGCTTGTGATTTGCTCACTGTCACTGGATTTTAAGGTGAAAAGCTTTGATTAGTTAATGTTTACCGATTGACTCTGTAAGGGGATCCATGCTGAAATAATGGTGTCAAATGGCTTAGTCTTGAATTTATTTCAGGGTAACTTCCTGAAGAAGGCCAAACCTTCACTGCCAGTTGGCAAAATTTTGGCACAATTCTGAAAGTCATTACCTGGCACAGTATTGAACAGGAGTCAAGCTGGAGGATGCAAAGGATATCCCCAGACAATGAGGCCACAATCATGATCTAACCTTTTCTAGGTGGAATATTTACCCTATCATTTCAGTTTGGATTAGGGGTTCTGAGTTGGTTCTCAGAAAGGTAACTCAAAATGAGACAACTCTTGGGCTAAATGAAAAAGAAGAATACTTGTCCACAAGCAAACTACAAGGAGACCAAATCATCTCCCTGGGCACCCCACCCTGTATGGACAGAGGTCCTCAACACCTGCTGCCCCATTTGACAAACCCATTCTGGTTTGTGCTGCATTGATATTGTGGGAAATAGCCATTAATGGAGTGACTGCTGCTAACTGGAAAATATCTGGGGAAAAAAAAAAATGTTTACTTGGAAATGTCATGAAAAAGACCACAAAGAGTTAAATTTAAAAGCAGTTATTTTAGACAGCAAGTATTAGGAACTTGCCTGACAGGCATCTTCCAAACATCCCTGCTTTCTTGAAAACTCATATATGTGGCTATTGGTTTGTTTTACTGAAGAGACCAAACTATGAAGCTTCGTGTCACTGATGCAGCCAAGCAGGGAGATTGCCTCTAATCCAGAAATCCCAGGGCTTTCAGAAACTGCAGCCCAGGTTCAATCTCTCAGAGTGGATTTTCTTTGTATTAAGAACCCTTGGACTATTCCTGTCACTGAGAATTTTTGGGATTTGTTCTGAATTAAAACTAAACTAAGTTTTGAATATAAAAAACCTGATGATATAATTAAATCCTCTCTGAAGCAGAACTGCCTTTGCCCTAGTAATTCTGATTAAAAAAGTATGAATAGGAATAGTGATTTTAATTCAGGTCAGAGGCAGTTGTATTAGTAGGGCTGTGCAAAGATTAATATCCCATCTACAGCAACTTTTGCTTGTGTTTCAGTTTCACAAGCATGATATTCACATACTATATTTGAAATATCCCCACTCCTGCAAAAGAGTAGAAAAATATCTGATAGTAATTTAAGCTATTCTTTTCACATCTCCTCACAAACATGAGCTCTGCAAAGCCTTTTGTCTCAGCTGGAAGATGCTTCTGTTTGTTCTACCTCACGTCGAAGCTGATTGCCTCTCCAAAGTGTCTGATCTCTGTAGATTAGAAAAAAGAATAGATTTGAAAGATGCTTACAATTCATTTAATTTCAATTCCCTTACTTTCTTTCATCCAATATTCTTGATAAACAAATAAATTAGGTAATCATTTCAGTGACTGTATCATTTTCATTTTCTATTCAGTATGCACAAAAGACAAAGCTATTTTATTTCAACACCACATTTTTTTTCTTTTTTTTTCTTTTTTTTTTTTTTTTGTCACAAACTGTAAAGCGAGAAGATCTGTTCATGTCTTTTTTACAATCTGTATCCATTCCAGAAAAACCTGGCTGCTTTAAGGGATATCATGATAGTATATTATTTTCTAAATATAGCTTAAAAATTAAGTGATAAAATTAATTCCAGGCTTGGAACATTCTGCTTTAGGGCCAGAACAGTTTGCTGTTCTTTTCTGTACATTTTCTGTCAATGAAATATAAGATTTGATTCAACCATCTTCAATCAAATGTTAGATTTTGACCAACACAGATTTCTGGGAGAGTTTTAGGTTCCTCCTGACACCAATAATGGTTCAGGATCCTTTCCAACAACTTTTGTGAGGCCAGAAAAAACAACCCAGGATAAATCAGAAGGCTGACTGGATGACTCTAATGCCATGTTACAATATTGATGCTGTCTGTGTCACAAAATGTTTCAGGCACTCCAATCATTAGCACAGGTCCATTATGGGAGGGATTTAAGCAAGCAGAAGGAAAGAAACAATATCTGCCTCAGAGACCTGATAAATCTTCCTGTCTGCTTCCCACACATGCACTCTGATGTGGATTAAAATATGTGTTTATCTGACTCTTAATGGTAGTAATGATCAATGACTGTAAATAACAGGTGCATTGTCTGCCACGCATTTTAGATTTCTAAAAGGTGAATTAAATCTCCTTTTTTTTTCCCCCCAGAATTATCAATCAGAGAACTGAAAACACCCTCAAGCAATCCTTCTCCATTTTCTCTTATTTGGAATTTAGTTAGATTTAGGGAGTTAAATCTATCCAGCTTTAAAAGAAGGAGAAAACAGAGGATTTGATTGTTCATGACATTTTGTTCAGAATCAATCATTGTCAGCTCAGGTTAGACTGATTTACTATGAGCCTGCCATAGCAAAGATTTGCCACAAATGGCAAGGCTCTGAGCTGTTTCCACCGCACTGAACATAATGATGGATTTATCATTGCAATCAAGATGGTAAAACAGCATGGTCCCCAGAGTCCTGCACCAGGCAAATTGATCACAACAGCCCTGGAGTTATGTAAGGGCTTTGTTTATCTGGTCTCAGTCTGCAAGAGTAGTAATCCAACTTAAGATAAGACACTCTGATCTTTGCAGAAGTTTGGACAGGTTTTATCTCCCAAACCAGTGTGTAGTGGAATTGTCTCTGTTGAGGAATGAAAGAGCTACCCATTAAATACAAATATGTACATATATTTCTTAATAAGTAGTTCAACATAAACAGAAATAGTAAATATTACTATTATTAATATCATAGTTTAACAGTAGTTTCTTAATCTGCAAGTGAATGAATTTGCTGCCATATTTTAGTGAGAAAATGAATAAAATGGGAAGATGAACACTTGTTCTAATGCATTGCCTTTTCATTACAGGCATTCTTTCTTCATTTTGTGAAGAACTGGCAATACTAAGCTTTCAGATCCAAGTAAATTAAAGCTAAAGGGAAATATTAACCTCTCTACAACAGTACAGTGGCAGACCAGGCTTTTGTCTATGCAGGAAAATTAAGTCAGTTTGTAGCTTGCATTTCTGAACCCATATTTGAAAGGGAAGAAAATATTATTACTTGTCTTTGTCTGATGGAAAGTGAGTTTTGGTGAGAGGAAGTGATACTATAGGGAACGAGATGAACCTCTGGAGTCTCTTGATGGGATATCATCTGGGAAGGCTCAGCCTTGCTGCAGACTACTGCTCATTTCCCTGGAATTCATATATATATATATATATATATATATATATATGTATGTATCCTGAATAAGAACCTGAGAAAGGGATCTGCTCAGTGGGATGACAATATGTCTTTTCCACCAGATAACTCGGTGGAGTCCTGCAGGAATACCAAACCTTCTAGCCACTGTTTTTTCTCAAAATGGTGATGGCCCTTAGAGGTTTTCTTCAGAGAGGTGTCAGAGACCTGGAGAAACTCCAATTTCATCCTGCATTCAGACAAGGAGCACAACTGGATTTTTATTTTTGCAGGAAACATGCCTGGGTGTCCCTTGGCACTAGCCTGGATACAAAAACTGAATGAAGTTAGGATTTAGCATATTTGTAAAATAATGAAGAATTTGGGGGCATTCTATAGATTTTAAAGGCAAAATTAGGATAGTGTCAGTCCTCAGAAAGAGCTGTGAGGGCTGTGGTGTGCTCCCAGACTGAAAATTCCATAAATCACATTACAAGTTCTCAGGAGCAGGAATCTATTTTCCTATTTATTTTTTTTACAGCATATATATTGATAGTAGTAAATGAACACAGATTATTATCTCTATCTTAATTTGGAATTTAATTTAAGTTGATTAAATAGTTTTCTATTTTGAAGTCGAAATATATTTTTATAATGCTTGATTGCAATTGCACAACTGGTAAAAAGATCTATTACAAATTATTGATTAACTTTGGATACAAATATGATATAAACTATAATTCATGGGCAATAATGGTTATAAAATTGTTATTTGGATTTACAAATGCAGCAGCACATCACCTAGAAAATAGAAAAGTTTAAATTAGAGACCTATTTTGTTCTTCAGGTCTTCCTTTTGAGCACTAAGAGAGAGGCTGTTCTCTCTTTTCACCTAAATATTCTCTTCAGAGCATTCACACAGACATTGGCAGCACTGTTTGACACAAAATGCATTAAGGCAAATTTACTGTCAGCTTAGCCTCCAGGGTGTGCAGATAGACATATAGTAGGAATATATAAAGTGGAAGTAAAGTAGACTTGTTTTGCACTATTTTGATAAACTTTTTCTCATTCAAAACAGAGGCTTAAAAAAAAAAAAGAAACACAAACATTTTTTTAAAAAATTAATGTTTTTAACCCAAGATCTCCCTATTAATAAGATAAAATAGAGTACCACAAGTCCATTTCTACATTAGACTATTTTAACTTGGGTATTATTCTCTTGCTTTAGCAAAGTCATAAATATTTATGTGTTCAAACTTAAAATCTTGAAACTTTTCAGATAGCTAAACTTTACCACTTGTCCAGGAACCTGACAAAGAAAATGTGCTCTTTTTTTGATTTACAGAAAATATAATAGATGAAGTCTTTCATAATTTTATTTATTGGACATGTATTTGTGGAATCAATCGTGTGGGGTCCTTGGAACTCTAAAAATCTGCCATAAATGATTTCAGAATTTATCTAGAATCCTAGAAACATAGAATGGTTTTAGTTGGAAGGGATGAATACTTTGAAGATCATCCAGTTCTAACCCCCTGCCATGGGCAGGGACACCTTCCACTACCCCAGGTTGCTCCATCCAGCCTGGCCATAAACATTTCCAGGGATCCAGGGGCATCTGCATCTTCTCTGGCCAAGCTGTGCCAGTGCCTCACAGAACCTTAGATTTTCTGTGATAAACTTGGCTGGCACAGTGTGAATAACTGTGCATATTAATAAAGAAAAGGAAGAAAAAGTTAAAAAAAAACCCCAAACCCAACCAAACAGAAAAAGCATTCCGGATGAATGCTGAGTCCTTCACCTGCAACCAGACTTGCCACAAATAGTCAAGTCATTGTTTCTACTCACACAAAATCAGGTGATACTTGATATGTTCAATTAGAATGTAAGAATCTGGAAAAAAAAAAAAAAAAGAAAAGAAAAAACCTATCACCTTCCTGAGATCCCTCATGTAAATTGGTTTCTTTCTCAAACCATCCTTCCATTTCTCAATGTAGTGAAATTACTAATGCAAATCCTCTTCTGGATTGTTTGTCTCAGTTGTTTTGGCAAGACTTTTATTGTGCATAGGGGAGAACAAAGCTGACTTCAGGTGTGGAAAAGCAAGAATATGGTCACTAGGAGCTTACTGTCCTAAAGTTTGCTGGGACTGCTAAATACTAATGGTTTTACAGCCCTTTATCCCCAGACTGCTGTCACGGATGAGCAGATTGAGTATATAGCCATTATACCATATTTCTGCTATTTTCTTTATCAAACACAGCTGTTACTTTGAAGCTTCTTTTGTCCCCTATTTCTCTTTTCTTTTCTTGTCTCTCCTTTTTTTGGAGGTTAATAGGATGTAGCTCATCAGTGATCTTGGGTCAAACCGTTTGGTCATCCCTATCTAGAAGGCATCAAATGAGTGAACTATCTCTTGATACTGGCAACCATAGGTCAATCTGATTTTGTATTAACTTGAAGAAGGTCAAATGGTCTCTAAATTTGATAAATATCCCATTTCTTGAACTTCTGATGGAGAGCATAGACAAGGTGAAAGCTAATACAATTCTGGACTTGTACAGCCATACAAATGGATACTACAGCTTAATTTGCACAGGACATAACTTAAACTCAACAACTAATTCCTGTATATGCCAATGAAGTTAAAACAAATAACAGACAAGAGTATATTTGATATATTTAGCCTCTCTTAGGATAAAACCTCTCTGAACAGCCTGGTACTTGTAAGCTGCACTTCCATTTTAATCTTTCTCAGACGTGATTATCTGAAATTTTGAATTATGCTTTTCCCCTTCTTTTTCCTTGATGGATTAATCATTTTAAAAAAAAAGAAAAAAAAAAGAAAAAAAAGAGGAAATCTGAGAAAAGCTGTTTTAATCAAAGAGGAAGAAAGATTTCATGACAGGTTTATCTCTGAGACTGATTGAGAACACAAACATTTCTGGCATGAATATAGAAATATGAATATGAAGTTTTTCTGCTTGTGTTTTTCTCATCTGTTTTATGTATATATAGATCAGAGAGAGGATTAAGATATACTATAGGTGTATCAGAATCGAAAATAACAAAATCACTGAAAAGTGTAGAGAAAAAATAAGGCTGTGAATTGTCAAGCTCTTAGGAGGACACTGACAGAGGAAAAAGAAACTGAAAACAAGGAAGGAAAAAGAATGAAGACAAAATACTGTGACAGTAGAGTATCCTGAGGTCTGGATCTCAGCTGAAAAGTGGGAAGTTTGTGACTTCTTGTGTTTTACAGTTAGAACCCTCTCACTAGAGATGTGAAAGCTCCCTAGGTGTCAACTGAGTCTCTTAAAGCCTTCTTGTGAAGTTTATTACAGTGGGGGTTTTTTTTGGCTTTTTTTTTTTGTTTTGTTTTGTTTTTGTGTTTTTTTGTTTTTTTGTTTTTTTTTTTTCCACAAATGTGCCACTAGTACAATGCTGCACCACAGAGGCTGGGCTAAAGCAACCAGAAAGCTTTGAATTCAACAACATCAAATATATTTAGCAGGAGTATATTTAGGAGGAATGTTTTAAAATATCTCTGTTTTAATTTTCACACACACACACATATACATATATCTGTATATACGGCTTTGGTTTGCAAGAAGAACCCTCATAATATGTTAGGCAATCCTAGTTTATTGGGGTTTTTTTCACAGTTGATACATATGAGGGAAATAATTCTGGTTTTCCTCAAAGTTTTGTAACTCAGAGATAATGTCAGTCAAGTGCCTGAAGGTTGCTGTCAGGACAGAACCTTTCATACAAACATTAAAGCTCCTTGGGAAATGAAAATTCCAGGTTGTGAGACATAAAGTTTCATCTGCCAAAGATAAGAGAATGTCAGAAATATTTTGACACTATATTGGTAACACATAACACATTTTATTTATTAAGTATATTGATAATATTTACTACTAATCTCTCTTCCATTAG
This sequence comes from Brachypodius melanocephalos, assembly GCA_013398615.1. Lineage (NCBI taxonomy): Eukaryota > Metazoa > Chordata > Aves > Passeriformes > Pycnonotidae > Brachypodius > Brachypodius melanocephalos. The sequence continues at coordinate 14,733,427 of VZSR01003806.1, read as the reverse complement.
TTCATTCTTAATTTGGCTATTTTAAATGATCTGCTTTTAAAATGAATGATAACATTTTCTTTTTAAAGTAACACTCTTGCATATACAAAGGCCACTTATAGTGAGATTTAATCTCTGTGGGGTAATTCTAAACCCTCAGCTGCAGAATTTCAGCTGCTGATAACAGTAGGCTTTGAAAAGTACAAAACTGGATGAAATCAGAAACATGATTATTGTTACTGATTATTACTATCATCTATGTATGCCCTGTGGCATAGGAATACATATTGCTATCACAGGAATTGTAGAAAATAACAGAAATGTTGTGATTATGTCAAAGCTTTTGATGAGAAGAGGACTTAGTGATCCATGTCCGTGTTTTGTGCCTTTTTTAATTGAAAGGTGAATTTACATAAAATGGTGAAGTATGTGATTTCCATCAAAACACCATTTCATAGGCTGATGCTTCTGTTTCACAGAAGCTGTCTCCTGGCAGGAGTTCTGGATTTTAATATCCTACATTACACGCTTCCACCAAAGGGATGGGGTGACCTATGAGGAATTGTGAGTTGGCCATAGCATACAATGGGTGAGATACCTTACTAGGAAATCTAAAGAACTCTGATAGAAAATGACAACGGATACATCAGTAGACCATCTCCCATGAAAAAATACAGTGATGTCAGAATTGTTCATACTCTGGGTGCAATAGAACTTTTTTCAGCCTTTCATATGAAAACCAAAATATTTCACCAAATGATCTTGTCATTACAAAAAAAAATTAAAAATATCTCTCTGTATACACATCTAAAATACCCAAACCAAAACATTTTTCATCCTATTATATTCCTCACATTGACTCACATGATTTTGGGTGAAAGTGAACACTCCAGTTCTATGTGTTGAACGCTATTTTCAGCATGAAAAGGCCTGCAATCCACCAAACATGTATTTTGAAACAAATAGGTAGAATTTCCTACTTCAGAAGAGGAAAACATATTCAGTAATTCTGCAATTTATGGATCTTTTTCTTCTGCTTTCTCCATTTATCTGATTTTTTTTTTTTTTTGCTCACCTATTCCCTGTGAACATAAGCAGTGGAACTGAATTCTCAGGAGTCTCTCAGTGATGTCTCTAGGCAGTTGCTTGATGGATTTAACTGAAAAATTCCACTTGTCCAATGCATTTTAGGTAACAAGAAAGCAGAATATTTTCAGGAACATGGACATTGTGACAGTTTTGGAACAGATTGTCTAATCCATAGAACTAATTTGTCTTTGTATTTAATACCATGGATATTAAATACAGTAAGAAAAAAGAATTGTCCACCACTCTGGAAAGGCTAAAACATTACTTGCATGATTTTGATATTCTCTTTCCATTTCATAGCAAGTAGATCTTGGTAAGTTTGAGACTTGAGACTGACCTTTCAACTCACAAGCCAGAACAGTATTTTGAGCACAGTTAAACCTAGTGTTACAGTAAAATGGACAGCAAAAGCCAAAAAAGGACTCAGAGCAAAAGATAGGCACAGGAGAACATTGCTTCATGGGCAGTTGGTTGACTTTTGAGGCTTTCTCTTTGAACTTTTTCAACCGTAGCCATTCTGTGGGTCTGTGATTCTGAAAAGATACAATTCTTTTGGTAAACTGGAAGAAAACTCAGTATCAACAAGCTGAGTATTATTTGTTGCTGACTGTTCTTACAGTTGTTGTTGTATAAGTTTTTGTCGGTTTGGGGTTTTTTCCCCTCTTTTTCCATCCTGTGTGGCTTGGTTTTTCTCTTGTTTTTTGAAAGAGCTAGTGATCCTTCTGGTTCCAGCTTCCTCTTGCTGAAATTACACTCTCCCTCATGACACAAGTGGCATGAAATCAAAAAGTGCTAGGAGCCCCACCCTTTTTCCCTCTCTGTAATCATGACATCATCCATTGCACAGGATGGTGACCAGACAGTTCTTGACTGTCTCCAGTGAGGGAGCCTCCACACTCTCCCTGGGCAATCTGTTCCAGTGTGCAGTCATGGGCACAATAAAATCCTTCCTCATGTCCAGGTGGACCTTCCTGTGCATCAGGTTTTGCTTCTTGTCCTCTTGCTGGGCACCACCAAGGAGGGCCTGGATCAATCCTCTTGACACCCTCCCGTCAGAGATTTTCATGCTATGCTGAGGTGCCCTCTAAGCCATTTCTTCTTGAATGAACAGGCCCAACTCTCTCTGCCTTTCCTTGCAAGGGAAATGCTCCAGATCTTTCATCATTTTCACTGCTCTCCACTGGACCCGCTCCAGGAGCTTCGTGTCTCTCTTGTGCTGAGGAGCCCAGAGCTGCACACAGCACTCCTGGTGTGCCCCACCAGGGCTGAGCAGAGGGGCAGGATCACCCCCCTGACCTCCTGCAATGCTCTTCCCAATACACACCAGGATACCTTTGGCCTTCCTGGGCACCAGGGCACTGCTGGGTCATGGACAGCTTGTTGTCTGCAGGACATCCATATTCTTCTCCATAGAGCTGTTTTCCAGCAGGTCGAGCCCCAGCCTGTGCTGGTGCATTTTGGGTTATTCTTTCCCAGGTGCATTTTTCCTTGCTGAACTTCAGAAAGTTCTTCTCTGCCCATCCCTCCATCCTGTCAAAGTCCCTCTGAAGGGCTGCACAGTTCTCTGGGGTGTGGGCCACTCGTCCCAGCTGTGTGACTGTGCAGAGCAGGTGAAGCAAATCCTGTCATGGTAATATTGTGAACATGCACTGTGATACCTGCATGTGCACTGCACGTTTGTAGCACGGTACCGGGTACTGCATACTCAGTACAAAAGTTAATTTTTCATAAGTGTTTTAATGAATCACTTTCGTGGGAATTAACAACATGATATAAGTACATGTTTAAATCTACTCTTGTTAATCAAAGCACTTAACTCTACATACACCTGTACCTCAAGCAAATTTTAAGCAAATTAAGCAGGATTTATGCAAATTAACATCACCAGGGTCCAGAACTACCAATCAAGCACCTGTGGTGAGGCAGTGTAATATGCCCCAGATGAGACCTTGACCTAACATGAGTATATATCTCCTGACACCTGAGATAGCTTGTTTAGTAGTAACTCTGATATCTTTTAATAAACCATTATTATATCAAGAAAATTTATACTAAATCCTTCACTTGGTCTGTTCCTTAAATACAATTGGAATCATATTAACACTTCCTGAAATGATTCATTCCCAGGTCAAACCCAGTACTTTACATTCACTCTCCTGAATTTGGTAAGTCAATGTGTAAGGTGCAATTATTGCATCAGATCCAATCTCAGTTATTTTGCAGGGAGACAAAAACAAGTATATACCTAAATTAAAGCCTTATATATTATTAATTGCTTTTAGACTCCTGGAAGGTCATAGGAGGGGAGCATGTTTTGCTTTTGATTGCAAGTGTTTTAATTTGCACTGCAATGTAGATAATGCATTGCAACACAAACCAGGCAGCTTTGAAAATGCCTTTTGTTGGGAGTGCCAGTGGTGTGTTGAGTTAGTCTGCTAGTTATTACTCTGCAGTGTGCCTCTAGGATAAATTTTCTTAATCATTAAAATAACACATCTTACTGCTAGTCTGAGCTTTGCTGAATTCCACCTTCTGTTCTTGCTTTGTCTGCTCTATTAAAAGCCTTGTAGTACTACTGCTTTAGCCATTTCTCAAATTTTTATGAGATAAGATTCAAAAGAAGACATCTGGACCAATAATAGTTTTACAAAGTCATCCAGCCAGACCTTGGTAATGTATGCAAAGTCAGGAACCTCATCAACAATCACACTATGGATGGCAGTAACCTTTTTAGGCATTGACTTAACAATTTAATAGCATGAATCAACATGTTGAGTCTCTGTCAATCAACAACATGTGCACTGAATAGGAGATACCAGGTGAGTCTAGTGATGCTGGCTTTATATATGTCACAGTTTGCTCAGGACTTTACTCTCCCTGTTGTGGTTCTATTCCCCACCCTTTGTTTGTAAAGAGCAATGTGCTCCCTCCTAGAAGGGAATAAAGCAGTAGTTTCACCAAATTCTCATGACCTCATCAGCTCACAGAATGGCTACAAAGGTTTCAATGGATTTTTGATTACAGCTTATTTGCAGTATGTACAAATGCCTGTGCTGAATGGTTGCTACAATGTCTTAGACAGGTTTGTTCTTTTCTGCTATGGTTTAAACCATTGCAGGGTAAGGTGAGATATGTTCCATGAAATGATTAGGGTTTGGCTATGCTGGAGTGTTTTTTCCTCTTTTATCTGTGCCTATCAGAGACAAAAGCACCAAATTTCCCTTGTCTTTACAAGGCAACATGTATATTACAGCACACCAACATTTTAACATTTTAAGAATTTTTTAAGTAGAGTTGCTCCGATAAAATATAAATTAACTATGTTCATTCTCTGAAGTGAACAAAACAAAACGGACAATAGATTAAAATCATCCAGTTATAACTGTGTTCCTTCTTTCATTCTAGTTTTACAGACAGTCTTGTAAAATGTTCTGCTACATGACTTAGCAAATAAATCTAAACAGTAGTTTGTAATTTTTGGAACCCATAATGTGAAGCCACACTTAAATTAGCTGTCACTTGAGATTTCAAGCAGCAGTAATGGGCTTATTCAAGATGCAGAGGGAGGAGAGAAGGCAGCTAGAGTTGCTGTGATATAGACTTCTGATTAATAATATTTTTTAATGCCTGCTGCAATCACTCACCTTCATGGAGAGAGTGATGTGAGAGACTATATTCTGAAACACTTGTTAGGTGTTACAGAACTTATTTAGGAGCAGATCTGCTCTTGAAAATCTATGGAGGACAAATTTTAATTCATACACATAAGGCCTTTTCTTTAATTCTCTGATCCATCCTTCTTTGTATCTGATGACATGGATATTATTTAACTATTATCCACAGAAATTACACAAACTTTTAGGATTTTATGAAATACATATTGAGTAGTTCTGAGATCTCTGAGAAAAATAAAAATTCTGATTTTAATTCATTATGCATTAATTTGCTACAATTAAAAATAGAATTACTATGTATAATTTGAGAACAAAATTGAAAACTTTTATTTTAAAAGACTCATTTATTTTCACATTTTCTTTTGAAATCAGCTGTTTTAATCTACTAGAATCAAGAGAGATACTTTAGCCTTAAAATCGGCTTTATAGGAAACAGTCATAAAGACTTGTTTTAAGATAGCAGTAACAAGGACTGTTTCAGTAACAGACTTGTTTGAAGTAAACATTAACAGACTGTTTTAGAGCCTTCCCAGCAAAGCTAGCCTATGGAAACCTGTTGGGACCACCCACACAACGTGAATGAAGCAACATCCAGGCAAGTTGCAGCTCCTCTCAGACAGGGAAGTTGGATTTGGAATGTTGCTATTGATAAAGGATACCAGTTGAGTTTCAATGCATCCTTTTAGTGTAATCCCTTAATGCTGACAGGAATTTCTTGGAGCCTGATAAAGGGAAAATGGCAAGTCCTGCACCTCAGAATCACAGAATCATTTTGGTTGGAAAAGATCTCCAAGATCATCAAGTCCAACCTTTGACTGATCGCTGACTTGTCAACTAGACCATGGCACTAAGTGCAATATCCAGTCATTTCTGGATCTCCAGGGAGGGTGACTCCATCATCTCCCTGGGGAGCCCATTCAAATGTTTAATAATGTTTTCCATGAAAAATTTTCTCCTTATGTCCAACCTGAACCTCCCCTAGAGCAGCTCGTGACCACGTCCTCTTGTCCTGTCACTAGCTGCCTGGGAGGAGAGACCAGCCCTCATTCAGCTACAAGCTCCTTTCAGGGAGTTGTAGAGAGTGATAAAGTCACCTTTCATCCAGGCTAAGCAGCCCCAGCTCCCTCAGTTGCTCTGCATGTGACTTGGTCTCTAGATCCTCCACCACTCTGCTGTCGTCTGAATACCCTCCAGCACCTCAATGTCTTTCTTGTAATGAGGGGCCAGAACTGGACACAGCACTTGAGGTGTGGCTGCACCTGTGCTGGATACAGAGGAATCTTTGGATGGATATTTGTACACACCAAGAAAGACTGGAAAAGTCTCTTTGTAGGAAGATGGCTTTGCAGGAAAGACCACAGGTCCTGGGAGATAACAAGCTGGCTCAGACGCAGCAGTGTGCTCCTGTGGCAAACGTGGCTGGCAATGCTATGGGCTGCATTAAGGGAGCATCACCAGCATGTTACAGGAGGTGATTCTTATTCTGTACTCAGCATTGGTGAGGCAGCACCCAGTGCTGCCTCTGTTTCTAGACCCCTGAGTACAAGAGGAGATGGTCATATTGGAACAAGTGCAGGGCAGGACCATGAAAATGATTAAGGGGCTGGAACACCTAAGGTGCAAGGAGAGCTGAGAGGGATGTGGCTGTAAATCTGGAACAGAGAAATCTAAGGGAGAACTTATCAATATGTGTAAATACCTGATGAGCAGAGTAAAGAAGGAGGAGCCAGACTGTTTTTCCTTAGTGGTGCCTAAATAAAAGACAAGAGAAAATGGGGTACAAACTGAAATACAGAATTTTGGTTTAAACCTAAGATTTTTTTTTTTTTTCTGTGCAGGTGATTGATCATACAAATAGTTTCTCAGAGATGGTGTGGAGTCTTCATCCCTGAAGACACTGAAAATGACCACTGACCAGTGTGTGTATCTGCCTACTGAGAGAACAGACTCTTCCACTCAGAATGGGAGCTGGGAAGAATAGCAGCCACATCTGCCAGAAAAGGAAAGGAAGAACCAGTTATGTCCCACTATAAAAGATCTCGCTATTCTTTAAAGAAAATTCATTCACAGTGAAAAGTGAATCTGTTGGACCGAATGAAACCGTGCTTGAAGGAAGAGGAGAAAACAGAGGAGTCTGAGTTTAGTATTCATCTAGTGAAGGAATAGCATATGACACCAGAGTTAAGAGATAAATAGTGTTTTGGAGAAATAAGAATGACTCACACCTAGAAAGCAATAGTACATAAAATATTTTGCAATCAGAACGTAGGCTAGAAGACCCTTGCTTAAAAGATTTACTTGAAGCAACAATGGCATTTTTAAAAATCAAAGCCTGCTTACAGGTAATTCAAAAACAGCAAGGGAGGCTAAATTTATCAAATAAATTGTTTGCTGCAAATAGTTCTCCCAGTTCTTTCGTCTGTACCTAATTGGCTATCAATAATGCATGGAAATGCTGAGACACTAAAGAATCATGTAACAGGCATTCCATTATGTAATTAAGGATCATTAACTATATTAATGACTTTTCTAATTCTTATATTGTTAACCAATGAGTAATGCTTTATGTCATGAATATACTTTCAAACTTCTCTGCACCAGTGAAAAAGATACATCTTGCTTATCTAACTTCTGCAGGTAATTCACACAAGAGATTTGGTCTGAATAAATCTTGAGGAAGCTCAAACAAAAAACAGATGACTAGATCACACTGCACTAGGGGATTAAGAAAAATAAAGATTGGCAAACCTAATATTTCTAGATAGTGACTAGAAAGCTTTTAGTGGCTCAAGGGGGAAAAAATGTAGCTATATATGCGTATGGACAGAATACATATGAGATGATAAACCTGCTGCAGAAGAACTGCAAGACTGCCAATATGAAAATTGTAGATTTTAGCATCTGCCATGTGAAAGTGCTGGTCACACGAGTTAAATCTGTTGAAGGCTCACAAAGCTTGTGTTGTTTGCTATATATATTCTATGAAGAATATCTATGGCAGTTATGATGCCTTATCCCTGGAAATGTCTGAGGTGAGGTTGGATGGGCCTTTGAGTAACCTGGTCCAGTGGGAAGCATCCCTGCCGTGGCAGGGGAGTTGGAACAAGGTGATCTTTAAGGTCTCTTTCAACCAGTAGACTATAAAAGTTTTTTTCTGAGGAGGACTGGGTTTTGAGAAGAACAGACACCTGAATTCATGGGATGTAACCCTAGGCTGTGTGTTGAATTCAAAGGTTCAGTCTTTCAGCTCTGCGAAGAAGAAATTCCTTAACACAGAAATAGGTAAACATAAACAATATTCTTTGCCTAATAATAATAAAAAATAATCTATTCATGCTCAAGTTATTTATAAAGGAAAATAAATATTTCTGGTTTATAGACTGAGATGAAGAGACCAGTGAGCTGAAATGTTTTGTCAATGGTCAGTAGGGTGGATCTGCAAGAAAAAAAAATCACAACTAAATCCCATAACCAAGTATCAAATTTGCAGCTTTGTAATTATTTTTGCCTAATATAATTTTGTTTATACATCTAAATAAATAAATAAATAGATAATGTTACAACAAAAATTTTGCAATGTGTCTATCAAGCATTTTTCTAAAAGCATTTTTCCCTTAATGATTACCTTATCAAAGGATGGTGAGTGTAGGATTTTGGGTTTTTTTCCTTTTTTTTTTAAAGAAAAAAAGGTAATTCTATCATCTCCTTCGGCCATTGCCCTCTGTTGTTTATCAGGTTTTTTATTTTCTTGGTGGCTGAACTTACAATCCCTTTGTCTGAGACAAGAGGTTTCACTAAAGTTGTGTTCTGCTGGTATAAATGTATGGTGGACCTGGGTTGCTTTTTCAACTTTCAGTACAGAGTTCCAAAGCAATATCAATGTTCCAGAGTTACTTTTCGTTGTTTACAGCTCGTGTGTAACCAATGAATCACACAGAGTTACATGTTAGCTCTGTGAGTTTCATTTCTTTCATAGGAATTTCTCAGATACCACAATTTTTTCTAAAACTTATGATTGTGGTAGTGATCAAATCATGCAAAGATGTTGTTATATTTCAGAAAAGGGCTTAAATATATGCTTAGTATTACAAACATGCATAGATCCCCTTGGCAGTACCCTTACATCTGTCTATGTTGACACATTTTTCATTATTTTTCTTTAACAGTGGCATTTTCACAGGAGACCTTGTTGTTTATTTTAAAATGTGAATTAAATATCCAACTCCTACGGTCCATCTGAAAAGAAACTCTCCAGTCTATACATTGCAAATACAACAATTTGCATGTTTTATTGAAAAATATTCATCATAAAGTGAGTTAGTTGGTCCTGATCAGAAAATATTTCTGAATATACAGTCATGGACCTTTCAAATCAAGCCAAAGAAAGATTTTTTTTTTAATATCAAATACTGCTGTGAGTCTCTGAACTCTTTTTTGTTGGTGGTGGTGTTTTTGTTTTCTAGATGTGGAGGAGCAAATTGTACATTTCCTACCATCAGGAATCTGCTTATAGTTCTCTTTAACATTAAAAGTATTTTCTCCTATAACTTAAGTAAATAGTTGTGATAACAAAAATATATGCTTTCTATGTATTACAATTGAAAGCAGTGTTACAGAAGTGCTTCTGTACTTTCACTAATCACTTACTGTAGGTTTCTCTGACCCATGGAAAATTGAATCTGCCTTAAAACATGCTTTGTGCTGGAACAATCTGCATTGTGGCTTTCAATTTGCTTTCTTTAATGTTGCCTTTTGCTTTACAGTATTTTTACATCCTCTGAGAGCAATGTCATCTTGTCTGCATCATCCAGATAAACTGTGCCTGAACAAGTTAATAATGTTCTAACACAGTGTGAGTATCCACCCCAGGGATGTGGGAAAGTTTCATTTGGACAACATTATACTGGATAAGAAATTCAAAGACACTGACAGTAAAGGAAGATCTTTAATTCTGAATCTAGGTTATAGGGAAACACTATAGGGGTAGGACACAAAAAATAAGGTAGCTGTTTTGTCTGCAATTTCCTTGAAAGCGAGATCTCCAACACAGATTTTGGTGCCACTAACCCTTTGAGCATGGAAAGTTTGAAGAATTAGACAAGTTTTTAACATTTTCAAATGGACTTGACTGAGTTTGTTTGTAATATAGCTGGAGGCTGAATCATTCTTTCACTGGCTACTTTAATAAAAGACAAGACATTTTAAACTGGCATGATCTGATTTTTCCTGAGTTTCATTACCACCAAATCTTTGATACCGGAAAGCAAGAAACCCTTCAGAAAGGAGTGGAAAGATATAGAGTTGTAGACATGGGGTCCTCTTAAAGCAGAGGCCAAAGATCAGAAATATCTTGCAGGCTTGGGAAATAAGTGCTCGTAAAAAGCCACAGCTGCTTTTGATGAAATTACTGAAAGTTGGTGCACAGATGAACAAGAAAACAGATTTTCCCTTAATGATGTCCCTAGATTCTTAAGTTAAGTCTAGCAGGTAGCAAGATTCATCCTTAGTTTCAAAAGATATCTCACATCCAGGTGTTGAAACACATTTTTAAAGCCCTGGAAACAAGAGTTTAAAAATTCAGCATCAAAAAAGCACCTGTAAATCCTCCACAGACATCTCAGTCTCAAATATAGCACAGCAGCATCCGCCTGACGCAGAGCCTTGTTTTTCATTTGTAGCTCAGAGTGCTTGTAAGTGTGTTACAACCAGGAGGCAGCCATGTAAGATCTCAAAGGTCTAAAATCTACATCAGCTGCACTACTTTTGGACCTGGAAAGTAGGTAAGATGGCAAATATTCCTAAAGAAACAGCTATGCTTGTAGAGATACACAGAAAAATGCATACTGAATTCTTTCAAAATTGGCAGCTGGTTGACTTGTTGAGAAAGACCCTGAGGACTGAAGTTTTTTCCTGAGTATTTTTTATTTTTATCTTAGTAATCTTTATTGATAGAATTTTTCCAGGCTGTATCTTCAATTTCAGTTTAAGGAAGCCAGAAAAATAGTATTGTGATATTCTTGCTACAGGAATGTGAACCTGACAGAGCTGAGCCCATCCATGTATTTTGGCTTAAAAGCTAAGTACAAAAGGATGGGATTCATTTACCTAAACTGCTTAAATGATATCTAGGGTAATTTTAGAGTCCTCAAGTACTCATTTTGACCTTTAGAAGGATGTAGGTTTATCTACGGTAGTGTGTCATATCTGCCATCACTGGGTAGATACATTGGACAGCTTAAGGTATCTCAAATGTCTGGCTTTGGGCAAATTACCCCATCCTTCTCCTGAAGATGGTCAGCAAAGTTTGCCAAAGTTTGTTTAAGATTTCTGATAAGCTGAACAAAGTTATTTTGCATAGCCATACGCAGCAAAGCATATTTTCCTGAAGCACTGACCTTATCAGGTCTGTGGTGATGCAATTCCTTTGCAGCCATGCTATAGATCTGGTGGATTGCACAATATTCAAAGCACTGGGTGTAAACTGCCCAGCTGGCATGTTCATGCCCAGTTGGTTTTTGCATTCCTCGAAGGGATTTACCTCACTGTACAAAAGTTACATACTGCATATGCTTGTAGTTCTGATGGGAAATTTTTGGCCTGGGAGACCAGAAGAGGGAATCTTACTGGCAATAACTGAAGCAAGAAAGACTCTCAGTGTCTTGCCTTTATCCAAGGCCTTGACCACTCACTATGTCCTTTGCTCCACTAAGCAGTGGGGATCCCTGTATGCACACTCTTAGTTTTATTTTGCTTATGACATTATTGTAGAATTTTTTCATGCTGCTGAAATCTCTCTCAGGATTAATTTCCAGATGAATTTTAGCTCTTCTAACTCCATCCATGCAAGCCTGAGAAATGCCTCTGTACTGCTGGTCTACTTTCCTCTGTTTCTGCTTCTGAACAGCACCACCACAGGGGTTTATTTCAGGTCAGAGTTACCTGTGCATCTAAACTGCTGCTGTAGGACACAAAGGAATGAGATGGCAGTCTGTCCCGTTCAGACAAGGAAAAGGATTTTTTATTAAATTTCTGACTCCTTTATATGGAATTCTAGAAGAGGCAAGGGATTGGAAGATGATGTTACCACCTCTCCAACCTCGTTGGTGAAAATCAGAGTCACTCACCTAACTCCTCCTAGAGGAGAACTATGCAAAGAAAGATGAAAAACAAGTCTAAAAATGTATTATTTACATACAAGTCTGTGAGAAACTTCACTGCACGAATGCAAACATCAGAAGGCAATGAAAATCAGGGAGACACTAAACAGACTTCTGTTTTGACCTGGCCTTTTTAACACATAAATCCTGATCTCATAGAATCACAGAATGGGTCAGGATAGAAGGGACCACAGTGGGTCATTGGTCCAACATTTCTGCTCAAAAGAGTCATCCCAGAGCACAGGGCAAAAGATTGTATTCAGTGAGGGAGACTCCACAACCTCTGCATGATCTGTTCCAGTGCCTGGTCACCTGCACAGAAAAGAAAGTGAAAAATATAACCTATTCTGCCTTATTTATATTCAAATAATCAAGAGTCAACGTCTTTATTTGATACTTATAATTCTTCTATTCACATAGTTATATTAATGCTATAAAGTTTCTGTCAAAATAAAGCCCCTTTTAGAAATTTTTGTCCTTTTTTCTACAATGAGAAAGGGTATTTTTGTTAAAGAGACTGCAGTGGAATAATTAGTGCCTCCTTACCTTGTGTATTGCTCTCTCTATGCAGGAGTTACACACAATTTAAAACATCAATAAGAAGTAAATTCTTGCAAATTACTATTCTTTCCTCAGTATCCAGTAATTTGCTAGAACCAATAACAATGGTGTCAGAATGTAACCTTGGATCAGTCCTGTTCTGTAGTGAACCCATTAATTGTTCACACAATACTATTCCTTTAAGAATACTCAACAAGCCCATGCTAACTTCTTGAGCTTTTTTCTTACCTCTGTTTATAGACCTGAGTGTTCTATTTCTCTTGGTGTTAATGCTCTTGAACATCAAGCAATAGAGAAAGAAAAGAAAAGCAAAGGTAGCCAACTAAAAGCTTGAGCTAAGTGAGTTATTATCACTGCATTGATATAAAATTGACTACTCTGCTGAAAAAAGAAAAATTATGAAATTCTCTTTCAGTACTACTGCCTTACTGTTTAAATCAATGAAATGAGTACTCCAAAATTCGGGGCAAATGCACATATGTGCATTTTTCTGAGTCTTCATTGATATATCCTTGGTATATATCTTCTTCCAAGACTAAGCAAACTTTATTTTTGGAGATGAACTGATTTCTCAGATCCAGGAATCTACATGGCCTGCTCAAAAGTAGGTAGGAGGAAGAACCAGCAACTATATCTTTTCTTTCCAAGTAAATGTACTACCTAACCACAGAGCCAGAAACAGCATCTCTCTGTATTGCCCTGAACCACGAAGGAGATTCGAGTGTCCTCAGTGATCTTACATTTGCTGTGAGCTGTGTACACGCACCCAGACAGCTGCAGGGAGGCTGCCAATGTGCAGTAGCATGTTACCCTGCAGTAGCTCATTTGTGTTTTGAAGCCAAGAGTCAACAGACCTAAATCAAGCTGTTCTGCCTGTAAATTGAGGATCCCACCTGCCGAATGTGACACCCCCAGCTGGTGATGTGTAGCCCACTTCTCAGAGAAAGGTGAAATGTTCTGCCAGATTAGTTGTGATTTGTTGCCTTCTTTACTGTTATCCCACGCTCATTTCACAGTGAAAGTATGGTCTTGAAGGATGAGGGGAATGGGAAGGTGTTTCCTTCTTCCTCTCACGTCAGGACAAACTTTTCCACAGCATGATCATATTGTGGACAGAGGGTTTTTTTTTTTTTGTTTTTTTTTTTTTTTTAAAGAAGTGGCATTTGAGAAAGGAGAATGAAATAGAGATTGAGAAATAGAATTAAAACAAAAACGGTTTGAGTTGAAAGGGACCTTAAAAATCATCTAGTTCCAGCTCCAGGGACACATTTCACTAGACCAGGTTGCCCAAAGCCCCATCCAACCTGGCCTTGAACACTTCCAGGGATAGGATATCCACAGTTTCTCTGGGCAACATTGCATTAATTATGTATTTTCTCTTTTTCCTCGTTCTGGCCAGGATGGGGAGGGTGACAGCCAGAATCCTGGCATTATTAAATGCCACCTCACACCATGCAGAGGAGGGATGGAGAGGTGGGTTTTTCCCATGGCTCATGATATTTGAGAACTTCAAATTGGAGAATACTAGAACATGCACACAAAGAAGCATTTGGCTGGTGAGGTGAAGTTCTGAGGAAATTAATGTAATTGTGTGTGTGCACAGGTCTCTTCATCCCTTTAGCAAAGAGAGAGTACCATGCCCTACTAGTCCCAAAGGAAAAGTGGTTATCGTTCTATCAGAGAGGTTTGTATTCCTTTGGAATAACTTTCACATTCTTGACTGACAAATAATCTCTTCCTCATGTGGGAGAAGGTGGTAGGTGAGGAAGAATGCCATAGTGAAAGGAGAGATCTAGATAAGAATGGTTCTGCATTTTAAGCTGTATGTAAATTAACATCATGAATTTCATTATGAACATCATAACATTATGATTTTCATTATGAATATTTTTGGAAGAATATTATTCACTGGTGTTCTGGAAGATGGATCTCATGCCTTGTTTTTATACATCATGTTGTTTTCATGGAACAAGTGGATTTTATTTTGTAATTCAAAGTAATGATAGAACTGTAACTTCATGCTTAGAAAACCAGAACTTCACAGAACAAAATACAATTGCTAAACAGACAATAGAATTAAAGGTACTTCACGACTGAATTTGGAAACCTCGCCAAATTTTTTTCCAAATTCAGATCTAGTGCTATGGGTTTACGTGGTTTTGTTTTTGTTTTTTTTTTTTTTTTTGCCAATGATACTATGCTATTCTATGAACTATAAAATCACTTGCAAGTGAAGTTGCTGACTACACTGTCAGACCACTGCAATGTTTGCACCAAACCTTGAAAATCTGTATTGATAGAAGCTTACTAAGCTAAAAAATCTTCTCAAATACATCTTTGATGCCATTACATACAGACAGCAAGCAGCACAGGGATTTTGACAGTAGAATATGTGGGGGTTTCATGAACAGGCTAAAGATGAGTTGGAGATGTGGCCCTGCAGCAGGGAAGGCCAGTTGTATATGGGGTTGTAATAGCAAGGGTGCACTCCTCAGCTTGGGAAGGGCTTTTCCCCCTCTCTTTGTTACCTGGGAAGTGTCTGCAGTATTGTGCCCAGTTTTGGTCTACCTAGTACAAGAAAGCCCTTGGCTTTCTGGAGCGAGTCCAGAAGGGACACCAAGCAGATTAGGGGGCTGGAGCACATTATGTGTGAATGATGGAAATCTGGGAGAGGCATTTTTTTCAATGTAAAGGTGATCACAATTTTCCCAGAGAAGTATCTCAGTCCTTGGAGATATTAAGCATCTAATTTTATAAGGCTGTAAACAATCTAATATAATACAAAACTGATCCCACTTTGAGCTGGGGAATAGACTTAAAAGGGCTTTTAAAATTTAAATTTAATTTTTTTATTGAATTCTTTGAGTCTCTTTATCCATATTGTTACAGATAGGAGGAGTTCTGAATTTGAAAAAATACATACCATGAAGGTGGTAACACATGGTTTTGAAACCTTTTCCAGGAAAAAGTGTAGTAAAGCATATAAGCATAGGATCTTCCTCAACAGGAGAATGAAGAGAACACAAGGCAATAGGTCATATGTGAAAAAGGAAACCTGTGATCTACACTGCTGATGAATGAATTGGTAACAATTCCTAACAAGGTTTATGTTACCTGCCAACTGAGATTTATAGCAGAATGTGAAGGGATAAACAGCAGAACATTTTTAAAAATGGTTGAAGGAGTAGCAAAGAAATCCATAATTTTTTTAAGGAGTTTGAATAGTGAAACACCATATTGACTCAAATGCATAGGAGTGTGCAGACACAGATACCTCCATGAAAACACTGCCAGTGTTGACAGAGTCAGTAGGAACAGAAAGTGTCATCCAATGCAAAACTCTTTGAGATCACTGATCATTCAGAAGCCTTGAGAGCAAAGTCACTGTGAGCACTGCTACAAGCTGCTCACTCAGTGAATAAAAATGAACTTAATCAGATACAAGAGTAAAATTCTGATGTTCAGCCACTCTATGTGATGAGATAAAACTAATCATCATCAGCTGCTACTGCATACCAAACTTGGATGGCTCTTCATGGAAGAGCACTCTGGACTCAGAGCTTCATGAAAAAGTTCAAGTGCTCTTGATACATAAATCAGTCCTGCTGGTGACCTCTATGAAAATTTCTTGCACATCTGGCTTCCTCAAGATTTTCAACAAGCTGTCTTCCTTACACTTGCTATTCTGGAAGAGCAAGCCAACAATATGATGTCAACTATAAGGCAGAGGGATTTCTGGGCAAAAGAGATTGGTTTTCAGAAATTAATATTCTTCCAGAAGCACAGTGTTTACAAGATTTCTGCTTTTAGTCTCAGAGATCAGGGTCCCTACCTTCAGAGATGCCATGAAGAGAGATGTTGCCATCTATTCAAATGCACTGAAAAGGAAGTTTGGGTTTCATTTTGTTTGTTTGTTTTGTTATCTTTTTTAAAAATAGATGGAATGCTTATACAGTTGGATGTGAAATCTGTTATTTTCCAAAGCTGTGTCTTCATATAATTTGCAAGCAAATCTTCTCAATAACTGTAGTCTTCCAATGTCATATCTTAGCAGTGAGGTCTGGATGAGTTTGAGAAGAGTTTATTGAAATATGTACTAAATTACTAGTACTTTCATTACTTCTTATCTCACCATGCCCTGAGCAAAACTGACTCTTTAGCAATGAAATCGAAGCACAGGAATTGGTTTGTAAGTGTCAGTGTTTTACCATTATGCCTTAGAGCTGTCAAGAGAGGCAGGCACAAGCCTCTCAAAAATAAGCTAGGCATGACTGCACATTTTCCTAATTTTTAATAGGAATAGCACATTCGCCATCTAAAAGCGTTCCTTTTTGGCACAATTTATTTATTTTTAAATTTTACGGCTTTTTCTCTGTGGAAGCTCACAATTATCAGATTACCAATGAGATAGTGCTAACAGTTTTCAAATGGGAAGCTTGGTAATAGAAACAGATACTCTATAGAAGAGGACAAAAATTTAATCAAAACTATTGATTCTGCCCAGGAATGGGGCTGAGTTATCTGTTTCACATTTTCAACCCAGAGTCCTGACTATGAGTTCCTGACACCACTTCCCTTTTTGTTACATAGTTTCATGCCAGGCAACCTTGAACCTGTGTTAGAGATGATACTTTCAGCACTGTGAAGTTCAGATCTTATTCAGGATTTTGAAACTGGAGTTTTTCAACCATTGAAATTTTGTGAACCTTTGCTTATTTCAGAAAACATCTGTCAAGAAGAATGAGCACTTTCTGAACAAAAGCTTTGATTGTATCTGTTCAAGCAGCTATTCTCCAGTTCAGCTCTGTACATTTCCACTCTGCAAACGTTGGAGAGTTTGCATAGAGAATCGGTAAATTTGGTTGGAGACTTGCAAGACCTGACTGGACAAAGTCTTAGACAGCATGGTATTTATCCATTGTTGACCTTGCTTGAGGTGTAGCACGGACCAAAGACTATGTTCTTGGAGTACAGACACAGCGTTTTCCTAAGTAACTGATTCTGTAAACCATTTTTGGGATCATCAGGATCTACAGTGATATGAGTAATACTCTTTTGCAGGATGATGCCAAAAGTGAAACCTACTTCTTGGAATTGTTACCACTTGCTTAGGAACAAAACACTTCTGAGACTGCCTTTAACCATTATTAATGCTTACCATTAAAAAAAGAAATTTAAAATTATCTGAGTTTTCAATTCAGATTAAATTGAAAATATGATCTGAGTTTTCAATTGCAATTTATTTTCTAAAACAAAAAGGAAAACAACAGGAGCAATTCACACCAATGAATGGTGAAACATTAAAATCCCATGTTGGCCCTTTTGTAGTATCCCTTCTTCAGAGACTCCATCATTTACAGAAAGGGGTGACAATATGCCGTGTTTGCTGAAAATTGACTCCAAGTCCTGGCTCTCAGCTGCCATCAGAGACTGCAAATAGCACTTGTTTATAGGCTTGTGTTGAATACCCACTGCCAAAAGAATCCATCTTGGAGATACAGTGGCAGCAAAACTTGTGTAGTAAAAGAGCCTCTGTCCTCAGCTACCTGTGAATCAAATCCTTGTCTATTATGTATGTGATTTAATAAAAGTAATTGGCACGGTTAGGTTAATTTATTTTATTCATATTTATTTTCAGCATTATACCTGACTTCTATGTTAATCCTTCCAAGTGAAGGTAATTATTGCCATAAAAGCTATCTATGCATTTTCTTTAATATATCCTTTATCTTTTTTAGTTAAAGTAAAATAGAAATATCTAGCTAAACCCTCTATTTGTTTCCATCCACTAGACCAAGAGAGAAAACAGCTTTTCTTTTTTTCCCCCCCTATTTTTTTTCAACAAGTTTAACTCTAGGTAACCTATGTTACACAATTTGTACATTTAGCCTCAATAACTGTCATAGATTTTCCTTAAAAAAAAAAAAAAAACAAACTATGAATAAGCCTTTCTCAAAACCTTGTTTGTCAGCTTCAGTGAGACTTCTTTAAATGTGAAATGAGTGAACCCAAACCAAAATGAATTTTTCCAGCATGAGAGCTGAAAAAACAAAACTTGATAGAGTATATATATATATATGTATATATATATGAATGACAGTTTTCATATTTTGTCACCTCAAAGACTGGGAATTTGCCATTGTACTTCATGCCTGCTTTATATTAGGAGTAAATATTTTTTTTATATAGCACCTATGAAAAAGCCAGTGTTTGCTTGTGTTTTCTTCATAAACATACCGAAATTGCTTCACTTTCAAATTTAAAGAGCTATACTAATGTTAATAACAAAGAAATAAATGATATGCTTCGTCACCTTTAAAACCACTCTTCACCTAGAGACAGAAAATTGCTCAGTCAGGCTTTATGTGCACTAAGAATCTTGTGCTGTCCAAATTTTGCCTAGATATTTTGTTCCGCATTAACTTTTGGATTATTTTTCATTTGCTAGATTCCCACTTTCCTGGATTAAGATAAAACTGCATAGCAGGCATAAGAGATTTTCCTCACAGCTTGACTTGAAGTGCTGAGGATAAAAAAAAAAAAAAGACAAAACAGAAAAACTCTCACTCTTAAATAGAAGAGAGTATTTAATGTTTTACATCTTTGTATAAGTGCTATGTGTTTTAAAATGATAATGAGGCATTACTATTACAAAAAACAAATTATTTTGCCTGTTGTATGCTTAGGTGTACTTTATCAGGAGCACTGCTGCAAGAATTGTTTGTAAATTCACAAAAGACTCCTCTGGAGTTGTTAAAAAAACTTATGGAACTCAGATGTCAAGGCTCAGGTGTGTATAATTGTATTATATGGAACACAAAGTTGTGAACCAAAATTACTGTGAGCTCAATAAAATAATGAACAAAACAGTGAATATCTTTTACTTGGTCATGCTTTAGAACTGAAATTTGTTTTCATTACTGAAATAATATTACACTCATGGTTTTATTTCACTCTAACAAAAATTGTTTGAAATGATTTATGCTACCTTAAGCAACTATATATATGTTTCCAGTTGTTACTATCTATCTTTTTGGATGGTAATTTTAATATTGATTTAGAAACAATGATTAATTGCAAAAAGGAGAACAAATCTATTCCAAACACTCCCTTCAAACTTGCAATTTAATGTGGGTGTAGCTCCACCCAACTGGAGTTCTGATGAAGGAAATGGAGCTGACATAATTGCAACTCACTTAGAAATATTAGCAGTGACATTGATGATATACAATGGATAAAATTATATCACATTAACTCATGACAGGGAGTCTGTGGCTCTATCTTGTCCATACCCTGTCTTTATTTCTCTTGTCTGTCATCCATTTAATTCAACAATTTGAATAGTTTGAATAAATATACTCATTCATATATATGTTTTCAAGGTTAATTACTTTGGAGGAAAATTACATTTTAAAAAGAGACTCAAGACAAGACTTTTAAACATACCTGAAAGGTGTATATACATATATATATTAGATTCCAGAAGAAGAAAATTTAGGAAATTAGGTATTTTTTAAGCAATAAAGAATCACACCTCGTAACAATTTGAAAAATCTACAGTACAGACACGTGTGAAAGTCGTGTTATAGCAACGTTTATGACTTTCATGTCTAAACAAATACATGCCTCTATATATCTACAGACACCTAAATAAATACACATAGAGTTACAAACATATATTACGTACACATAAGCTCATACGATGTGTACATGCATAGGGCTTAATTCTTTAAAATGTGGTTGATAATGACACAAATAAGAAAATCCTTAAGTCAGCACAACCTTCAAGAACAAGCAGTAACTTGGTTTTAAAATCTCGTATTCAGATTTCTTGAACAATTATCACCTCACCTGGGTATTCTAACAAGTTAATCAGTAGCTGAATTGAAATACTCATCAACACACTATGTAATGTCATTGAGAGTATCTGCTAACTCAGATCAACTCAATTAATCTCTAGTGGAATGAAACAAAGAAGCAGATGGTAATGTGTTTTAGTCAACACCAACTTTTTATTCTGCATACATTTTTAAGTACACTATTCCTAGGAATTACTCCTAAGGCATTGAGAAATTGCCTCACTTTTAATCTAAGGTTTTAAATAGACACCAATAAGACACTCTCATATTCCATTTTGTCAGTAATGATTAGAGTTTCCTCAAACACAACATTTCCCTTAGGCTCGGTTCTGCAGGATACTTATCCTGACACACCCATTGACTTCCTGGGAGCAAGTTCAGGATCTGCCACCACCACCACCTTGGCACAGAGGTCATGTCTTACACAGTGAGCTGCACTGGTATTGCATGTGCTAACAGATGGTGATCAGTAAGCATGCATTTGATATCACCTTTTCCATAATTCTTCAAAGGTAAGGGTTTGGCATCCTAAACTGCTTTGTCTTCATCTTTATGCAGAAAAAAGAAAGGTAAATCTCTGAATCCACATGACCCTGATAGCAGCGATCTCTCTTTTCCTTTGGTCTGGTGGTCAAGACATTTAAAAAGGCAGCTAAAATATGAGTGCTGAGCTTGTTTGTAATATTATTTATAACCTCAAGCTGCACCAGGGGAAGTTCAGGCTGGACATGATGAGGAATTTCTTCATGGACAGGTGTCTTAAACATTGGAATGAATTGTCCAGGGAGATGATGGAGTCACCATCTCTGGAGGTGTTCAGGCAATGACTGGATGTGGCAAAAAGTGCCATGGTCTGGTTGATGAGGCAGTGATCAGTCAATAATTGTACTCGATGGACTTGGAAGTCTTTTCCAACCTGGATATATCTGTGATTATTTATACGTTTTCCATTTAATGACACCAAGATTAAAATACACAGAAATGGGCCAGAAGGAAGGGTTGAAATCTTTTATTTCCTATTCATACCCGCTTTCCATAAGCTAAGGACTTCACTCATGGTGCAGCTCTTGTCATCTCGATTGCTTGCTCCAGCACTGCAGCAGCCATGTCAGAAATGAGCTGTGACCCATGTCAGAGGTGAGTCTGGAGCCTTGAGCTCAGGGCAGAGTTCAGGAGGTTTTAAAGACTGTTTTAAATATGGTCACATTGGGAAATTAATTAAATCCAGGGATCCATCATCATGATTTATGTTCTGGATATGAGCATATTTAGAAAAACATACAAAAACAGACAGACCCAACAACTGGACAAACCTCTCCTTTTTCCAGTTTCTTTTGGAGGAAATTATTCTTTGAGACACATTTCTGTGTATACTGAGATTGATTTCAAAATGGCTGTCTAGCAGTTTGGATCCATCACGTGAGAGAAACAGAATAAAAATCATTTTCTGAATCCTGTCTGCTCTAAGGTCTTGAGTATTTTTGTCCTGGACAAGCTGAGAAACAAAAACCCATGTGTATAAAGAAAAAAAGTATATCATTCAAATCAAATAGTAGATGCTATGCAATTAAACCATCTTCAAAGTGAGGTGACAGCTTAGGATGGGCTGTTTCATAGTAAAAATTCTGACTCCAAAATTCAACTATTTATGTAGACCTTTACAAGCATTATGTTCTTACTGGAATCCTTACTATGTTTCAGCCACTATTCATCACTTGCAGAGGTCCACAGAACTCTGTAGTATTTTTAGTTCTTAAAAAGAAGAGCAGTGGAGGTTTAGTCATGCAGTGAAGACATGACTTATACTGAATGTGTATCACCAGCATGGGAAGCAAACAGAGCCCTTCTCTCAGCCAGAGTCTAAGGGTTTTTGCCACAAGAGGCAGCGAGGGAGGGGTGTGAGAAGACCCCAGCAAAAAGAAGAGAGCAATGCTCTTCCACCTTCAAACACCTGCCTCACTCTTTTAGTTTTTTTGCATTGCTTTTTACGCTGTTTCCATGGTTCCTGTGTTGATTTAGCTGCCATTTCTTTTGGTTTAAATTCATGTATCTCTTGTTCTGTATCCATATTTCCTCTCTTTTGTTCTAACTTTACCAACTCTCTGTTTTCTCTGTCCTTTTCCCTGATAGGTGATCCTTTCTTATATCAGTATTTTATGCACTCTTTGCTTGTTTCCTATCCCCTTCTCCTTTCTTTTGCTTTGCATTTTCTTCTATTCACTTTTTTTCCTGTCAGTTGGCTTGAGAAGAAATATATTATGGGAAATAGTTATATACAGGATATTTCTCTGAAAACACAACTACATTTACAGTAACAAAAGTCAACACATAGACCTGCAATATCAAATTGTGGATGAATTCAATTTAATGCAAGCTAAACTAATGCATTTATGGGGTGCCATATGTGTGCCAGATCTTCTAAAAAACATGAAAGAGTTTTCTCTAAAAATATTACTAAAAATATTACAACTGAGCATTCTCAGTTTTATAGGATCTATTTCAGTTTGTGCTAGATAACATATTTCACAAGTATAGATAAAGTTGGAGAACAGATCAGAGAAGAAGACTCATAAAGAAGGTACTCTTATCAAGGACTTGAAGGAGAAAAGAGATTGGTTGATCTAGGTCATAATTCTGAAGCATCAACTCCATGTATTAACACTGCAACATCTACATAGTCCAAAAGCAGCCTGGATTCTGCTATTTCATGTTCCTCTGCGTGCATTACATATGCACTTAATGCAGCATTTACATTATATACATAGACATATCATATTTATTCTAAATTTTTATCCAAAGAACACAGAGGATAATCTTTCCATCAAATTTGTGGTTATTGGATCTTCTTTGCTGGTGATTAATGTCTTATCTTTATGACAAATAGAATTTATTTTGTCTCTCATATACTCACAAAATACCATGAAATAACGTTATATCTACTGTGCCTTTAAAACACAGGCTATTTAAAAAAAATCTGGATTTTAATTTTTTTATTCTTACTTGATACTAGAGAGAGATCTTTTGAGTTTTATTGTGAAGGCAAGAAATAATAGTTAATAGGCTGAACATTGGAACAATCTTCTAAAATGGAAAAGGAAAATCTTCTAGTCCCTACTTTGTCTTACATTAATTTATGTCTTCCAAAGAATGAGTTTGTTGGCTAGACAAAATAAAAAATATGTTTTTCTATTTTTAAAATTAACAGAAATTTATATTTTTTTCTGAAAACAAAATGATTTCCAATAAAAAACTTGTAATGGATTGAAAATTCTTAATATTTCTAGAGATTATTATTTTGGGAGATAAAACTCAAAAGCCTTGTTGTCAGCTCACATATTCTGCCAGGGTTATTAATGTAGTAGGTCTTACAGTTTTCATCTAATGGAAAAATTTGATATTTCAGCAATTTCCTCTCTCAAATAAATAAACAAAAAAAATACTGAAAGACATCATGTCACAAAAAACCTGGAAAGATGGAAATGAAAAAAGAAAAAAGAACATATCAAAGTAAACAAACTAATTTAGTGCATAATTTATTTATTTTGCATTAATGTCACTTTTTTAGAAAAATGAAACTGAAAAAAATTTTATTTACTCCATGTCATAATTATAAAATTTGTTTTTTAATCGATCATTTGATTACCTTATGAGAACTCCCAAATTAAGAAAAAAAAGAGTCATTACAGTGAAAGATTACTACTTATATTTTTGTTTCTTTGCCCATCCTGGTTTCCTTAAATTTTCTGTTGGTAAAACCATTCTCCCTCTTGTTGGATTTGTTCACATCACCCATTCTCTTTGCCATGTCATTAGTTTTCTCTGCATTCAAAACTGTCAGTCAAGGGATGAAGACCCAAATGGCACAAATTTGCATCAGTGTAGACATTGACACTCCTTTTCTTGCTTCATAGAGTAAAAGAGGTTAATGGAAAAATATGTTGTGAGTTACTCTTTATTGAGAGAGACAATAAAAAATAAAATTTTGATGGAGAAACCACTCATGACTGTGTTTAAAATTAATGAAAAAGAACTGTGAGAGTCAAGATAGGCCTGTTCATAAAACCAGCTTTCTCAGCTTAAAAAGAATTCTTTGTTTCTTGGCCAGAGCAAACTCAGATGAGCCGTCTCCAGCACAGGTGAAGTTTTTCTTTTGTCAATTAAATTGCTCTTGAAAATCTGTCATTTCATACCTAATAAGGTATTTTTCCTGTAATCAGCCTAAGTGACCTGAAAGGCTAGACGATTCAATTAGATATATATCATATTTTTATGCATTAATTTAGTTTACATAAAAAATGTAAAATCAAAATCTTTGGAAGCAGTAGGACACAAAATCACAGTACAAATCAAACCTTTTTAGAATGGAGCAGTATCAGAGTTCAGTGACCAAAAATCAATGTTCTATATTTATTCAGTTGAATTTCCACAGTAGGAATTTCCACACTGAATCAGATTGGATAAAAATCAATCCATTTTATTATCTTGTTCTTAACAATAGTCAGGACCAAATGTTTCAAAGAAACATAAAGAACCTTTCTCTACTTAAAACCCTGGAATAAATAAAGGTGATATAAAGTTTCCCTAAAGAAAGGAAGTCTCCTAAAGCCTATCATCTAGAAATTGGTTTAACCACTAAGTAAGAATGCTTGCATTTCCTCTGAAAGCTTTATTCAGTATATATGAACAACTACAGAGCAATCATAGAAGAAAATAGAACACTTGTTACTTTTATTATACAAATAATGTTTTATTGCTGCCTGAAGAATACCATTTTCTTATTTTTGCTGCTGACAGTAGTTGTTAGTACAAAGTCCTGTGTCTAGGACTAGCAATGTCAGTATCTGTTGATATCTTTGACTACTAAAGGCTGGATTCAGACTGTTATTTAATCAAACATCTCTCCAAGTGAACATAAACAGCTTCTAATTTTTGCTTAGTGATTGCATAACTATCCTGTTTATTTGGACCAGTGACTAAGCTTTGTTAGCCCATGGAGAATTACTCTTGAATAGCTGCTGAAAACACCCAATCAAAGTACTTTGATTGAATTCTGTCTTATTCTGGAATCTTCCTGTGCAGCTTTGTATCATTCTTCAACAATGTGTTGTGTTGTAGGGGAGGGAGAAATAATGCTGTCCATCCCCTTAAAGGAATATTTTCCCCATGTGTAACAGCTGTGGAATGATATACAGCTTTTTAATAGACTTTTAAAAGCTATCTGGAGACTTAGTAAAAAGCTTTCATGCCCAGTAGATAACAAAATGTTATAGTAATTTTAGTGCCAGACCTTAATTAAAAAGAAAACCATAAAATGTATAAATGGGTTCTATAGAGAATGATGCAGCTTTGCAGAACCATTTAAGTCTCTTCGTCACAAAGATTGCGGAAATTAATAAGAGGACATAATTTGTGTAATAGTGTACTGGACACAAGATAGGCAATATATTTTTACTCTTTGAACAAGCAGTTGTTACTTGGAGTGCACAGTTTCATCTTCCCAGGTAAACTCTTCCATAAAGGATAGTCCCCAACAAGCAAACCTGTTGTTAAGGCTGTGTCTGCAAATGAATTGTCTATAAACAAACTCAGCATCTGGCAGACATTCCAAGGTGAAAGCCAAACAGATGGCTAATTTAATATAATCTAAGTGACTTTGGATCAGATAAAGCAATTGAATTAACAGCACTTTAAATGAACGTATACCACACATTCTCACTATGCCATTATAATGGGCACTTTTTTATATCTTGAAAATCATTGCTAATTGAAGTTTCATATGGTGAATGCTTATATCTGTAAGATGTGCTGCTAAACAGTCTGAAAAAAAAGTAATTGCCATTTTAAATAAAAGAAATCAGTATTATAACCTTTATTATAACTCAAATGCAATTATTTTCTTCAGAACTCCACATACAATTTTTGAATCAAGATATGTAGACTTAACACCATTGAACTGCTAAGTAAGTGCAGATGAAGCAGGAATAATTTGTTATGCCTATGTACAGGTATATGCATGCCTTAATTCTGCATATATATGCATATATGTATGTATATACACATGCACCTATGAAACACATATATGCTGTAAGTTTGGGAGTTTTAAAGCATTTATTTATTAAATACAAAACCCCCCAAACAACAAAAAAAAATAACTTTTGAATTATAAAGAGGGTTTAATTATTATTAGCAGTTGTTATTTGTGACACTTTTTTGAAGAGATATACTTTGATCTATAGCAAAGAAAACAAACGAACAAATTTCTCTTAGTTACCTTGTACACCTCAACTGCTTTGAGAGGATGAAACACTTCCTGAATACTGAGCTGTACAGTTTGTACACAGCCAAAATC
Organism: Brachypodius melanocephalos; assembly: GCA_013398615.1. NCBI lineage: Eukaryota > Metazoa > Chordata > Aves > Passeriformes > Pycnonotidae > Brachypodius > Brachypodius melanocephalos. Next base: position 14,706,759 of record VZSR01003806.1, on the reverse strand, counting down.
AAATGCTTAAAATTCCTTTTTTATATATATATATACATACAAGTTAGTTCTCTGTGCATTTTCTGATCCCTCTTCCCACAAAATTCTTTGTTAGATTTGTGCAAAATAAGTAAAAAGGAGATGTAAAGGAGTTTGTGCTGTACAAAAGAGAGGATGTTTGAGAAAGTAGATCTTCAACTTCTTTCCATTTCTTTCTCAGTTGCACAGAGCTCTGAAATCCCTGCCAAGCCCACAATTACATTAAGCTCCAGAGTTAGATATATGATCTATTGGAGATGGATTAAATCTGGCCTGCTGTGCTGCATGATGTAAGGAAGAGCTCCTTCCTGGTACTCGGGAGCTCAGAGAGAACAACCTTAGGTCCCTGGGCAAAGGGCCATCCACAGTGTCTGCCAGCCAATGGGAAGTTAAAATAAAGGGAAAATTCACAAACACAGTTATAAAAACTCTGGTGCTGGTAATTGCAAAGGATTGATTTGATTATCCAGGTAGCCTTTCACTTTTCTGGTTTCGTTTTCCTATACACAGAGACATCAAACAAACTTCTCTGGCATTCTGGCACAGGTTATGCCTTGCTGCTATTTACATTCTAGCAAAAAAATCTGAAAAACTCATGAACTTTTCCAAACGCTAATTTTATCTTTTTCTTTTTTCTTTTTTTTTTCTTTCATGTATGGTTTAACTTCATTGTAAGAAGCAAGCAGTAAGAAGTAGAGGAGTCGAAGGCAGGTGGAGTTTTAATAATCAGTGAAGGAAGTCAAGCAGATTTGGCTCTTCTCTGTTACAGTCTCTATTGTGCATCTGCTGTCTGATATTATTGAATATTCTGAATTTTTTCTAAGTATTGTATTACATCTCTTATCTTGTAGTAGGCAAATTTTCCTTCAAATTATACTATAATTATTATACAAACTAAATACATACATAATGGGCATATAATGAATATATAAACACAAATACTTCTATTTCTTTGAGATATAAAGAAATACATTAGTAAGTGCCTGGTGTGCTGCTAATCCATACCATACAATGATATTTCCTCTTCAACAAGATAAACTTTTGGCAAAATCTGAGATCTTAAAGCTGCTTGTGGAAGAATATCAGCCCCTAGGTATGAATCCAGACAGAAGAACCAGCACAGATTACTTAAAAATACAAAACAAAAAAAACAACAACACAAAACCCCCCAAAACAAACAAACAAACAAACAAACAAACAAACAAACAAACAAAAACCAAAAAAAAAAAAAGGAAAAAAAGAAACCATTTTCCTCTATCTAGACATGTCCAAATCAGGAAATTTAACTGATACCGTATCAAGGTTTCCAACCATGTTTTAGTGGAACATAAGACATTATCTTGACTCAGCCATTTAAAATACAATTCATAATTCTCTAACTATGAGGAAAACATTCTTTTTAATCTACAACAAATTGAGCTATAAGTTAAGATTTTCCTTCTTTTCTTTCAGTAAAGGTAATTTTGTCAGTCTAAATCTTGTTATGGGAAAAAAGGAACACCCTTTTACACAAAGCAAAGAATTTACTGTAGATTAGCAGTCTATTAAAGCCACAACAAATGCTTTTTATTAATTAGTCCAGCTGTGATGATAGCAGCACTGCTAGTCAAATTGAAATTGTTACAGAAAAGCCTCACTATTAACACACATATATGTATGTCTCTCTATATGCATATATATGTAAGTATATGTTTAAGTGTATATCTATAAAGTATAGGTAAAGTATATATATAAAGAATATATATATTTAAAAATGTGTGTGTGTGTGTGTGTGTGTGAGCTTCCCATACACGTGAGTACCCTTTTCCCTGTAGTTTCTCCCTCCACCCTGTAGTTAATGGGACAACAGTTTGTGTGAGCTTCAAGAACAAAGGAACAAAACCTGGGTCACAGTGAGCTTGCAGTATCTTCATCAGAGAGAATATGATGGTTTTGTGGTTTCTTCCTCTTCAATTGGGTTTCCTCAGCATTTTTACAAAAACTTTTACAAATTTTCCAACGTTTGCTTGCTTGCTTTTATCCTGTCATTTCCACGTATCTCCTTTCTTACACTTAATGTTGGGTTTGCCTCACTCACCAGGTGAGGTTTTATTTTTTGAAAAATGCTCTGGAATTTCTGATGTCATGTGATACCCCACCTCTTCTGTAATATATGATAATCCTACAGTCAAAGACAGTTCACTTAAACCATAATAGCTGCTTGGTTTTACTCTCTTTTAATTAGCAATACGTGCTATGTCACACAGTGGTACAGACATAAATTCAAGCTAAAAGAAATTTGGCCATTGTCACCTAATAACTAAGAAACTGCAACCTCAGCTAAAATAAGTTAAAATCACCTCAAGCCTGTACAAGGCCAGACAAGTTTGAAGTCCCTGTTCTCTCAAAGCCTGTCACCTTTTACTAGAAACATTATAATTTCAAAGTCATATTTGTTGAGCTCTGCAGTCTTTGGTCTTCTCTATACATGTAAATCATTGCAGTTAATAGGATGGTTTAATGAAAATTAGTTGTAGAAGAAATATGTGCGTTGGTTGAGCTACGTCTGAAGTAAAAATTGCTTTATGAAGGAGTTTAAAGTTTATTAATAGATGATGGTTCATTAAAATTTTATATATGTATTAATATTATTGCTTGATTACAGCCTAGTTATCTTAAATGTGGCTTATCCATATTAGACAAGTTAGGAATATACAGATTTGGAGAATACAGGACTGTACTACACACCACAGGATTTTGCAACACATGGAAGAAGCAAGATAAATGTTAAATTATTAAAGAATAGCATTTGTAATTACTTCTCTTAATATATTCCCAACATATAAGCCCATATTTCTTTATATAAGCAGTATGAAAAAAGGAGGAATTTATCAGATCTAACAAGAACTTTTTTGAAGTTCATTTTTCATTTTAAAACAGATGTTTCCTACTCTTCTCTACTCAATGAAAGGAAAGATATAATTCTCAGGAGACAATTAGTTCAGCACTAGAGTGGGTGTTAAAGGCAGATGAGATGAACAACCATCTAATGGTTTCTGCTTCTGTGTGGCAACAGCCATCCATAAACAGAATTTATTCACCATCTCTTGACAGCAGTGGAAAATAATCCTTAAACTAACATAATTGTAGGTAAGGTGACAAAACAGGTTTTGCTGTTTCCCATAGCTATGCAGGATCTGTACTCTGTGAAATATCTTCCACTGATCCAGGAAAGAGGGCACTTTAGGCTAGCTGGTAAAGACAATCTTTTGGAAGGTTTACCTGCATCCTGGCAGGTGAACTCAATGCAACCAGCCCAGCTGACTCAATACAGACACACAAGACTGGCTCTAATACTTACAACAGAAATTATAATTCATGTTTGACTGCTGTAGGTCAAACTAAAAACGTTACAAATTACTATTTAGGCTCCATGGGTTTTTCACCACCTTTTCACCTCTTTCCTCATGCCTAAAATTTGCAATGATTAGTCTAGTTATTGGTTGTTTTTAATGAATATAAGAATTAAAGACTGATCTTCAAAAGAGTATTCCAGGAAGAAGGAAGAAAAAGTAGGCTCATAAATCTTGTACTACCTTCATCGCCTGTGATCTCTCTTCCTTTTATCCAACAATGGGACCTCTAAGTGAAAAGACATAATGTAATAACAAATATTTTAGTTTATTTAAACAAGTGCAAGTTGGGTGGTCTGAAAAATTTTCAAAATTGTGGTTGAATTTCAAAGAAATTTCTCAAGGAGGGGAAAGAAACCCCAATACGCTGAAGTTTTTATTCGTCACATATGACGTTTCAATAAAGCTGAAGGGCCTTGTTATCCCATTTTTCTGTCTGGGTCAAATTTGCCAGCTGACAGTTTTTGCACTTCCTTCATCTTCATCTGTAGTCCTCTGTTAATGCCAGTGAGCACAACTGCCAGGAACCCTTCCTCTGAGCACACGGATTGCTTCCTCTGCAATGTGCCAGGGCTACCTTTGGATCTGAAAGACCTCACTTTGTATTCCAACACAACTCCAGTGAATTTTGTTAAGAAAATAAGTTTTAAATTACCTTTTCTTCTTCTTTAGGAGGTAGACTGAAATAAAGAGCTGTTAAATCAGCTCCCATTTAGCTTGTGAGCTCTGCCAAGCTTTGTCTAAAGCACAGAAGGAAGGAGAGGCAAAGAAGAGCATTTTTTCCCCTGCTGGGCTGATTTTCTCAAGGTCTAAACACTTCAGTTTAAAAGCAATAAAAATTCAATTATATGTTCAAAATTATAGAATTTTTTTCCGGCAGCTCCTTCTGTGATTAATTACTATAATGGTGTAGAAATAGCTGTTATTGCAGAACCATCTTATGTTCCAAAGCTTATAGATCCCTGCTCACTGTGAGAATAAACTCTAAAAAGTGAGGAAGGAGGGAAAATCAAGGTGGTTATTTTTATCTGCTACAGGGAGGTGTGATTATGTGAGTCGACTCATTGCTACCTGAAGGGAGTCAGATCAAAATCAAGACTTTCTACTAAAGCACACAATTAAAGTTCATTGCAAGTGTTGTAGGCAAGCTGGCATTTGCTGAACAAAGTATGTGCTACAAACAGATGCACCACTGGAAACAGAGACAGAAAATTTCTTCCCTAGGATGATTCTGCTTTATTAAATCTGACAACTTCCACTGGAGCTCAGTGTCCTGATCTAAAAAAGAGTTTCTCATTTGCTTTAAGCAATTGCCATATAACATGCCAGTTGGACAGAAATTGGCTTGTAATTTTACTCACTGTCCAGGGGAAAAAAAAAGGCATTTCTTAACAGTACCACTATATTCTTGATGCTGACAAATTAAAAAAAAAAACAAACCCAACAACTTTTTCATTGCTTTCTGCCTTTGTGGAGAGAATAGCATTAAAAACTGGGTTACAAATCTCTTTATCAGTAGAAGTAAAATAAGGCATTTGAAAATCTCCCACAGTGGGAGAAAATACTCAAGTTCAAATTTTCCCAATCAATATGCTAGCTTTGAAGTTTTAAAGGATGCATAGTAAGTGATACGAGTTAGTATTAAATAAAAATTTCATTAATTATCTAGATGTATAATATCTATCAGAGACATAACCCATAATAAAACATTCTCTATGTCTTTACTTTCATGGCATGAGTAACTTTACTTGTCATTTACTTAAAATAAAGTTATATCTGCACTCTCAATTCACGCACAAACACCTACTACTGATAACTGAAGCCATGCATAAGAACAGAAAAAGCACCATCCCTTCATTGCCAATGACATTCATACAGAAAAGGAAGACTAGGATACCTGAAACTGAGTATGGAAAGAAATGCAAATCCAAATGTGTTATTTTTGAGTTCATCAGATTCATTTCATTTAGTTTAAGGGGAAGTTAGTAATAGACACACACCTGCTTCATCCATAGGTTTGGGTGAGGATGCAAAAAAACTTTCCCGAATGTAGTGTAGTAATGGAACAAGTTAATAATTCTTTATTTGGGTTACAATAGCACCTGGAGACCTGTTGTACACAACACTGCCCAGATGCGTGGTGGAAGTCAGTCCCTGTCTGGAAGGGAATGTAATCCAAACAGACAGGAGAGGTGATGTGACATTCAGGAACACAGTAGTTGAAAAACAAGAAATTATTTAGATTTGGGACTGTGAACCCAAAGACCTATCCATTTCAACATATTATATTTCCAGTGAATTTCTGGGGAGCAAGCAGTGCTTATAACGTAGCTAAACTCATTTTCTCCACAAAGCTACAAAAATAATATGATATATAATTTTTCCTTCTGAGCTAAGAATTATTAGCATCTCAACTTCTTCCAAAATGCAAGTCCTACCACACAAGAGGCCCGTTAAATATTTTGAGGAAGCATAACCAACTCTTAATAATTTAGTTTTATGTTGATTGCTGGAATTAAAAATAAAACTTCCTATTTAGGTTTTCAATTTTGTACTGATATGATTTTCCCCTTAGTTTTCTAATTACAAGAAAAAACTGTTCCTCTTCCTTTCACTGTTGTAGGGCTAGGATTTATTCCATTCCCACTCATGACAGAGGGCAGTGACCAGTTCATGTGTGTCGAGCCCTGTCTGTCATTCAGAACCTGCTGTCCCACAGTCAGAAATGTTCTCCCTCTGGACACATCTTCAAGCCTGTTTTCACATTTTATGAGGATCCTCCTCTTCTGGGGTCCTGTCTGGTCAAGACCAACACAATGAGGGAAAGAACATAGAAGGAGGCAAAGCGAATTCAGATTTCAGTGAACTGAGTGACCGTGGACTTTTGGGGTTTTGTTATATTTTTTATTATCCATTTGGGGAAAGTGGGGCAGTGCCCCTTCCTTATCCTCCCTATATATATAGCAAAGCAAAATAATCTGGATCTTATTCTGCCTCTGAGCTGGCACGGTGAGACATATAGTTGCAAATGAATCTCAAATAGCTAGCAAATTATCTTTTTTCAATTATTACTTTATCACATTTGTTTCAGAGTGTTTCCTATGAAAATTGTGTCTGAATTACACCCTCTCATTTTCTACTGAACTATGGAGGGCATTTCTAGGTAGGAGAGACTGAAGTAGGGAGAAGATGGCAATGGAAAAACCTGAGTGAGGTATAAAAGTAAACTAAAGCAAGTGGTGAATCATCATAAAACCCACATTTTTATGTCTTTTTGGCCTTTGTGTTTTCTTTTGTGCCTCATTGTCCCCTTACTGCTAATGAATATGATTCCTCAGGCCTGGTGTTCCTGAATTTTATTTTGAAAGCACAGCTGTCCTAGCTTAAAGTCATGTTATCAGCTCTTAGCTGTCACAATCCCAAGTATTACTTAGATATATTTTATTTCAGGGGGAGTCTTTCTCACCTCTTTATGTGTGTTCATTGCATGACAGTAAAACCCCAGTTTTTTACATACCCCATCTCAATGCTGCAATAATTTTTCACTTTCCTCACCCTTTTATTTTTTCTTCAGTTTCTCTTGGCCAGCTGCCAAACATTTGTATAATTGAGAGTTCCTATGACTGTGTAAACCCAAAACCATTAAATTTTAGCTTCCTGTGAGGAAAAAAAATGTTTCTGATTGATTGGAAGTTCAGGACAAGATGGGTAAAATTCCAGAGAGAGGACTTGAGCTCCTGTATCGACTCTGACTTGCTTTTAGTAGACTGTGTGCAATCTTTGACAGATCAAACAAACTGCAATACCTCAGGTGTACTGGCTGTTTTTCTTAACTCAGGTCTATCCTCTAGGTCTGATGACAATTTTTGAACACTCTGCTTTCTTTAAGTTTAATAGCAATATTTTTAAGGTTGGAGGAGTACCTAAAAATGCTTTTGATAAGAAGAAAGTAGAACAGAATAGAAAAAGGAAGAGACTCTTTACCGAGATTTGGTGATCTCAAAATTTAGTTTCATTAATTTCTTCAAAATTTAGAAATAAACTTAGTGTTTTGCAAAATGCTTATGAATGCCTTGTCTATCAAAAAACTAAATTCTAATATTTGAAGTAATGGTGGAAAGGGACATTCATTAAAAAAATAAATCCAAAGCATGAACACTTCAAATAAATTGCATATAAAACTTTTTTATCCTTGGAATATTTTTTCCTCTTGCTTTCATTAAAAAAAAAAAAAAGAAAAAAAAAGAAAAGAAAAAAAAAGAAAAAAAAAAGAAAGAAAAGAAGTAGGTGAATGCATTTCTCCTCAGCACACTTGGCAAAAGATGGGAAAGGCACCTTCATTAACATTTCCTATTTTAATTTTGGTCTACACTCAATATTACTACTACTACTTCTGGTAGTACTGCTACTACCTCTACTGCTGCTACTACTGCTATTAACTGTACGTATTTTGTCTGACCTTTTCTTCATTATTTAGTGAGAACTTTTACTCTGTTTAATAACTCTTGAAAGTTAATGTGACTTTTGCAGAACATAGTAAAAAATCTGTCTTGAAAAGCGGACAAAAGTAAGAGCTTGAGACATACAGACCAGTCTAATCCAGTTTAGCCCTAGGATAAAACAAACAAAATATATAATCCAACCGTGAGTGTCTAGACAATAATAATGTAACACTGAATAGAAAAGAAACCCAAACGATTAAAAAAAGAATCATTAAGTTCAATTAACTCAATTTCCTCTTGTAGCGTGACAATTAACTTAGTGGGTTGCTGAAGAATAGACTGCAAAAGCTTTAACTTTGAGACACTTCTTGTATTGTATGCAATGACATTTCCATATATGGGCCAGAGAGGGTACAAATACTATAATAATGGTACTAAACTGGTAGAACCAACCCCCCAAAATTTACACAATTATTTCCAATCTCTCACTTGACAAACTGGTTTGATGAAGGGAATAGAGAGAGCCTGTCACAGGTCCAGGGGTGTTATTTAACATTTTCATTAATGATTTAAATTATAGAATAAAAAAACCCCCAAACTCTCAAACAGTGAATTCATTACATTTGTAGATGCAATAAACTCGAATAAATTGTACACATACTGGAATGTGGAAGCACCTTCAGCCCAGCACATTGCTAGAGAAGAAGGTATATGGAGAAGGCAAAGAAAAGGTAAAGGAATAGAGAAGATAATAGAGAGAAATATTTGCACAGAAAAATAGACTGACTTTGGGTGCATGGGAAAAGAGAACACAGTTATTTGGATCAGAATCTAAATCCAGCTGCATGTTTTGTTTCCTCAAACATTTAATGAACTTTTCCAACTGTGAATGAAATCTGAGGTATTTTGGAAGACAGTTGAGTCTGAATTTTTCGGTTTAAGTCTTTTATCTACTTTGAAGGGACGTGCTGTGATATACTGAAGTGGCAGCTAGCTCTTTGACATTGTGAAATGAAAAACACAAATGTTTAGAAATCAGATTTAAAACACATAATTAAAAATACACCTTTGCCACTGGAAATCTGAAGAGAGATAAAATCATGGACTATGCAGGATATTGTGTTCACTTAATCACTGTAAGGCTAAAGAGTTTAACATGATGATGTCTCACTGTGGGAGGAAATATTGTCTCTGTAATACTTAGAAACTGCCTGTCATTACTGTGGATCTTCAGCACTTAGATAGTGACTGTTAAGGTAAGATTGGGAATAGTCCATTCTGAAACTATTCATTTTTACAGGAAGGGGGACACAGTGGCATAGCCTTGATCCAGTGTAGATTTAATTTGCAATGTCTGTTCTTGAAAACACTGACAAAATAAGCCAACATTCAGGTCATCTGATGATATCTCAAAGTGTGTCACAATGTCATGTGTCACACATTTTCTTTTAATTATGTTGCAATGTATTAATTTTTGATGATCATCTGAGTTTATATATATCTCTATTTTTCATAAAATGCTATGCCACATGACAGAAATCATGTATAGCTCCATGAAACTGCATGAAGCTTACAATATAGCAAAAGGCTGGAGAAATATGGTTGTATCAGTCTTTATCACTGCAACTTTCAGACTATTTCTTCAACATCTGTCTGCAGGTTCAAATGATTTAAAACCTCAGAGGGAAATCTGTTTGAAGTAACAGACATTTCCCTGTGTTTTTTTGTTATAATCCTTAGAAGCCAGATAATATTTCTAGCTTTCACCTAAACCCGTAAAAGTTCATAAAAGAAACAGATTTCAAAGGCATCATATGGTCACGTCCCTTATGTAGTACAGCATATACTGTTCTCTTAGAAATACAACAAACAAGCAAAAAACCCAGAAAACATAGAGCAAAGTTTCATATGCCTTTGCAGATAGCTTACTATTTAACTTGCCAACTAATTAATTGAAATGTAATTAAATTTTTTCAAGTTACAATAAATATGGGTGGAGTTTTGCAATGTCCTTCATATCCTTCATATAAAATGAAAGATATGAAGATTATAGATGTAATCTACATTATGCAGATTATATGTGAAGATTATAAATTTAATCTGCATTATGCATATAAAAACTTTATTTTGAACACAAAACCTCAGCCTGAGGCAGGGGTAGGGAAAAGAATATGAGTGAACCAGATTTTCCTTTGTACCTTTAATACAAGAAAAGGGAACAGGCAGAAATTTTGAAGGTTGTTTCCAAAAAGGTCCCAAAGATTCTTGCTGAATAGCAAAGACTGAAGGAATTTAGTTAATGTGAGACCTGATGTTCTGAGTCTGAAGACCTGGACAATCAATACATGTAGTACAATCCCCAGGGTGTGACTATTCCCTTAAACGGATGTATTGTGTTTTCTTCTTGCAGCACTTGGTACTGGTACAGAACAGATGATCTGACAATGTTCACTTTGAAAGACTTGTGTTACCTGTGCATTCACCTCACAACTCTTCAATCAAAGAAGTACAAACACAAGCAACAAGGTTTATAACAAGAAAGTTTAACGGGAAGGCATGAGTTTATACAAAAAAAATCATGTAGGTTTTGTTAACATCCTGGTGATTTATCCTAAACTGTGCCAGGAATATTGTAATACCTGAACAGGTTTTAAGATCTGAGTATATTTAACACTTCAAAGAGGAAGTATCAAGAAGATGTGATTTTTGCACTTCATCCTCCTAATTCTAGACCACTTGTATTTAAACTTCCTTCCACGTAAATCAAAGAAATCCCCAGGGGCTCCAACTTGTAACAATCAGTCTAAGGAAAAGTCAATCATTGCTGTTCAAATCTGACAAAGAATATTGTTTTGCAATGTCTCTTGAGAGATGTAAATAAAAGATTTTGGCAGAAAATAGTGTTTCCAAAAGTGTGGGTGGTCCTTAGAGTGCAACGTTAATAGAATTGATTATCACAGCAACAGAGTAACTCACTTTGTCTATTCACTTTTTCCCAGCTCCTAAGCATCATTTTTAGCTGAGATGACAAACATTACCATCCTGCAGCGGCCAAATTTGCCTCCAAGTGCATGGGGATAATTAGGTGTAAGAGACTCCCTGCCCTACCAAAAGTAGGCTATGTGGATGGATGGGTCGCTGTTAATTTGGGCAGCTTTAAGACAAGTACAATGTGTATGTTTGCACTGGAAGTGTCACATGCTTCAGAAGAGCATATTACAGTGTGACATGTGCATCCAAATGTGAACAGTAAAAATACGCTGAACCCTTTAAAAATTTTTTTGCCTTGAAAATCTGATGTTCTGAAAGCTATGATTAAAGAAATACAGTTGTAGGAAGCAAGAAGTTCTAATAATAATAATGCCGGGAGAAAGAGTAGTTTAGACAATTTACCAGAAATTTAGCCAGCTCTGCAGGATAGCTTTTCTGTGTGTAGCAAAATGGAGTGTGGTGTACAAATTTTGAGCTAGTAAAGTTTTATTTGCACTGTAATTGCAAACAGAACTGCAATACAAAGAGCACTGAAATGCTGGGCACCCCAGCATTTTAGACTGATGCACATAAACCTGTAACTCCACCATAATTTTTGTATCCTAATTTTAGTACTACTTTGCTGTTTTAAGATTCTGTTTTGTTTATTCTTATCATAGAGGCTGGGCTGTACTTATGTATCTTTTATCATCATTGATGGTTAATCACCTTTATTAGTCAGATGTGCTGACTGAAAGGTATCACAACAAGAAATAGGTCTGGAAAACTGAAATTCAATGAGATTAGCTGGGGTGGCTATTTTTAACTGGCCAAGTGCCACTCACATTGCATGAGTTTTATCCAGAGCAGCTGAGTGGTGCAGATGCACAGGGGAGGTGTGTGCATGGAAGCACGTGCAGACACACCCAGAATTGTGCTGACAGCCCTGGACATCTGCTTCTCTTTATCAGCCATCTGATTCCTCCCATTAGATGCATGAATGAATCCTCATTTTTTGTCTAGTCTCTATTTCTACTTCTCATAAAGAGATTTTTAATTTTAATAGTGACTTATGAATCATGACTGTTACACAGAATGAATGCAAAATATTTCTCTCAGTCATGGCCAGCAAAAAAAAACCTCAACAAGATTTTTAGACTGTTTGTAACAAACTTAGGGTATAACTGGTAAAATAAGAGCTCATTTGCATGGTGGCATTTTCCTCCCAATAAGCATTGATGTCGAGGGAGTCTGATCCTATTCTGAGCCTTCGGGGTAGAGCATATGCAGGGCTAACAATACCTTCAGTTTATGCTGGGGTATATTGGAAGTGATGCTGCATTATGAATGTTAATAAAAAACTAGATTTCCTTAGGTTCCTTGCCATGCTCATCAATTTTTCACCTTACATTTATGCCACCCGTGGTCTGGCTTGGGGTTTTATTTTACCAAAAAGTCAGCTGTCTAAATTATGGAAACAAATTGATATGCACTGATCTGTCAATGATAAAAATATGATTACATTTGAAAAATAATTTAAATATTATCTGAATATATTGGAACTGAGAACTATCAGAAGATAAGAGTAGAAGATGATTTACTGGATGCTGCTTGGAATATGCTCCAGCTAAGGTGATGGAGAGCTGAAAACTTTGTTAATATTTGACGTGAATAGAGAGACTATTTCAGACAATTTACAAAAATCTAAATTGGGACTATCATGTTTTGGAAAGCTTGAAAATGGTCTTTTGGATACTTTTTCCACTGCAATAAAATATCAATATTTTCTGACAGTGAGGAAAAGATTTCTGTGTGGTTATTTCACTAGATAATCTGCAAAAGTGCATGAGTGTAAAATAATATTTCATTTTACTCAGTAATGCTCTAGATGCCTAATATTCTAAGTACAATTTGAATGCTGATTACTTCTGATAAAATTTGTATTCTCTCTGAAACACTGAATTAATGTTAATATAAATTGCATCACAAATGTATCTGTCAGTGTCCTGACAGACCTGTAAAAACTCTGCTGGAGTCAGTGTAAGGCCACTTTGAGTGTTAGCAAGAACTGTATATTTGGACATCTGTAGGCTCACATGTATGACTTTCACCAATTTGCAAGAGCTAACAGTCTAAATGATGTTTTGTCATTTGGATCGCAAAGGATTTAGACAAATCTATTAACACTCTCAGATGTGGAGGTGTCTGACTTCTTCAGTTAAGTTTAATAATTTTTTTTTCTGAAAAAAAATTCTGAATTAGAATTTCATCTTATTGAAGCCTATACACCTGGAATAAAGTTCAAAGGATTTCTCAGCAGCATTCTTTCTTAAACAGTAGTTAAAATGGGCAGGTGAAAGTCTTTAGCCTGAAAAATCCAGGAGTTCTGACAAACTCTCCAAAATATTACCTTTCTACTGAGAAATCTATGGACTAATAATCTGATTGAAAGTGTATTAAACTTCTGTAAACAGATCTGGGCTCTTCATAGGTAGTGGAAAACTTTCACAGCGTCCAAAGACACCAAATGTAGCTCACCTGCTTGAATATGGTTACATGTGAATATGTTGCAATATTCATATTTGGAATTTCTTCCATCCAAAGCTCTAAAGTAATTTCATAAATATACAACTTTGTGAGACAAAAGTCAATAACAAGTATTAATATCCTTCCTACATAGATCAACTTTGTGTGGGTTTTTTCAAGGTTTCTCTTGAGAACTTTCCGAAATTTGGTAAATAGAACTCCGTCTTTATCCTTCTTATTAACTCTGTGTACCATGGTATCCATCATGTTACAGTTAAAGCTCTCTGAGCTGGAAATTTCAGGAATTAACGTTAAAATAAAATACTTTGCAACAGCATAATAGAATTTACTTTCCTTAGGAAAAAAATATAATTGCAGATAGAAGATAACAATGTCATGTCTTCAAGGAAGACAAGCCAAAATTTAGAACATGACCTAATTTTAAACATAGAAAGTGACTTGTTACATTCATCCCACAGAGAATGTCAGCTGAAGTCAATTGCACATGAGACAGATAAGATGGCCTAACTAAACTTTTTTTACTGCTTTCCGTGCAATTCTAAGCCAACACGCATTATTAACCTTTCATTGATAAAGGAACCCGGTTTTAAGCTGATAACATCTTCTAATGATGGGCCTAAAAGCTGGAATTTAACACAAGTAAAGACATTTTATTGTATCCTGTAAAGCATCCAGTTCAGCTAAAGCTGAGGGGCTATTAAAATAGTATTAATAAACATATCCTCATTTAAAAAAATAATAAAACTAAAGATGTCTCCAGAGACTATGCACATATGAATCAGAAAAAAAAAATTAGAAAAAACCCCAGAACTGGTATCTTCCATAAACATGGAGTCATAGCATAGTTAGACAAGGTCATCATATTTGTCAATTATGATTTTCCTTTCATGCAGCCAGGTTGGATGTCAACAATCCACCTCATTTTCCATGTCCCTTTGCATGGTTTTCAGAAGGATTGAGGTTAATTGCCATATCATTAGGTGAATTGTTGATGTCAACTTATATTTATATTTTACTCATGAATTTTCTAGAAGAACAAGGCATCGTCATGCTTTTAGCATTAACAGTATAAACAGGGAAGCCAAGTGTGATCTCTGTGATACCAGAGTTTGTAGCAGTGCATTTTCACCATCAAACTATGTTAAGAGTTCTGTGATAATCCCAAAGGATCATAATGTGAGGCCCCCAGGTGTACTTAAGATTCAGCCTAAGAGTGCTTTCCCTCCATTAAGTAGGCCTATTTGGGTAACTAAGCAAAAACTTATCCTTTCCTACTTCAGGAGCCAAGGCAGTGCTCAATATTCATAAAGCTGACACAACCTGGCTTAGTGACAAGCATTTACTTCTAGCTAAGCCTGTTGGGAATTAACTATATTAAAATAATTTTTTCAGACATCACTTATACCCTATTGATTTGTAATGAAATGTCCATCTGTTTTCATAAACAGAACGTGATCCATACCCCGTGCACCTTTCTTCAGGAATCTCCAATATCTCCTGTGCATGGGCATTTCAGTGAGAGTTAAGTCTAATTGAATGATAATTTGCCATAGCATTACAAATTGTAGTTTAACTAGAATTATGTGGAACTTTATATAAAACCCAATCAGACAGTAAAACAGATTTTTAGCCTTAAACCAGAGGTCGTCCTTCCACTGAATTTTAATGAGATGTTCTGAATCCCTCAGAGGATATAGAAATATCTTTAACCCTTGCATTGCGAGCAGGGACTTGCAAATGGTAGGGCTTTAGAATTCCCTAATAAAATGATGTCATGGTGACATCATGAATTAATGTGCTCTGATGCAAATTAACCCAATTTATCATCATGCACAAGAGAACAACTTTCCAATGACCTTCCATACAAAGAAAATAAGAGGATCTTTCTATATTGTGTCACCAAGGCAGGAAAAGCATGTAATATAGATTAAGAAAAGCCCAGATCTGGGTGTCACTGTTTCTAGAGGGTTTTGACAGGGAAATTGTATGAAGAACACACAGCTGTGACACTGAGCAGCAACCCTTGAGTTTAAGCTTAATTTTGGGGGTTTTATTTCTCCTGTAGAACTGATGAAAGGGTGAAATATACTGTGCATCTGAGTTAACAATTGTGGAATGCATCTGATGTGAAATTAAATCGCCTTCATGTAAATTACATTTATTTACAAGGATAACATTATATGTGGATTTATAATGAGTTCTGTAAGACTTTCAAGGTGAAAATTTCTGTGGAAATTTTCTGAGGATTAACTTACCCTTCAGGTCAAAGGAGACTTCCTGTGTTCCAGTTTGAGTCCATTGCACTTGGTCTTGTCACCAGCACAACAGATGCATGTCTGCCCACTCCCTGCATGTGCTTGTATACATGAGGAGATTCCCCCAATCCTTCTCTTCTGCAGCTTGACAGGTCCCAGCCCTCTCAGCCTTTCCTCACAAGGAAGATGTTTCAGTTCCTTTATCATCTCAGTAGTCCTCAGTTGGATTCTCTCCAGTACGTCCATGTTTTTCTTGTACTGGGGAGCCCAGAACTGGACAGAGTTCTCCAGGTGTGGCCTCATCAGTGCTGAGCTCAGAGGAAGGATCTCCTCCCTCCACCTGCTGCCAGCAGCTCCAGTGCAGCACACGATGCCATCAGCCCCCTCCGCCACAAGGGCACATCTGAGGCTGTGTGACATGAGCCATCAGGGTGGGGGGATTGCAATACTTGAGACAGTTGCTCTGGTTAGCATAAATAACCTCTTCAAATGTTAAAACTCATGGCAAAAACATCTGATTTGAATCTTACACCTTCTGAAAATGGAGCATAGAGAGGCAAAGCAATGCCTAGCGGAGCTATGAATAACAAGCATCTGTACCATGCCTGCTTTAAATTTATTCAAATCAGCTTTTAAGGTCCTGGGCTGGGTTATATTTGGTTTTGTCAGAATCATTAGTAGACAAATGCAGTCCATTACAGGAAAAGGACTCTATTCTGTCTGTGTGCTCTGCATGTCAGAGCCGTGGAATGCTTTTCTCTTTTTTAGCCTGCAGACCTTTCTTGTGTTTGAGTAGATAAATGTAAATTGGAGATTGGGCAAATAGTGTTAGATATTTTAATGCAGGCAGATATGGTTGCTGCTGGATAAGAGCTTATGCTTCTATTATGTTCTAAATTTGAATAACTTGGTACAGCAAAATTCTTTTAGAGTTCTTAGCAAAAATAAAATCAGGAGAAAGCTTGAGCAGCTCCGAGCTTACGACCAATAATTTATCGTGAAATTCAGATTAAGCCCACAGAGAATTCCTTTTATTTTAAATTATTTTTTGAAACATGCAAATTTATTAAATTGCCCTTTTGGTGTCCTGAGTACTAGGAGAAAGACCTGCCCAGTGGCAGTCTGCAAAGATTTATGTACCTTCTGAACTTTAAGTGTATAAAAGCATCCTCCTACATGCTTAAAGATAAACAAACAAATGATATATCATACTCAGGTAGCTGAGCTAGACCTGTGCAATGCATCTCAGGTGCATACACTGGTGCCAAACACACTGGGAAGCTCATAATGAGCTAATTTATCTGATTTCTTATCCCAGCTAAGCTCAGCACTCCTTAGACTAGATTACTTTTGTTGCTTATAGCCAGCTCAAGCATGGTAGTGTCAGGCATCTTTTTGACAGACCAGTATGTGGTATAGACATGGTATTTTAGCAGCTTTTGGAGGTATTTCATTGAAAATTCATCCTTAGATGAGGTTTTGATTAGGCAGCTGTTTCATGGACCCTCACCTAAGGTGTTTGCAGTGGCAGCAATGGGACACTGCACAGAACAACATTATACTGACTCTCTGATCCCCAGGAAGTGCCTGATTCCTGGGCTGGGATGTTCCTACTCTTCCCCAACTCCTGCCCCTCACTGGGGTGTTGGCACCAGCTCTGGCCATGGGGTCCAGTCCTGCCCTCCTGGTAGGGAACCCCATTGTCCCCAGCTTCTGCTCCACAAGGATGTCACTGTGCCATGGCAGTTTTAAAAACTGGGAATTTAAATTACACATTGGTAAGTTTAATGAAAAACCCAGCCTTTCAAGCTGCAAGGTTTCAAAATGGTTGTCACCAGTGTATAAATATTGTCTATACATAACACTACTTTTTGGCATATAAATTTAATGCCCCTTATGCATTTTCAGGGACTTTTAGCCCTCTGTACTTTTTTGTTGTTGTTGTTATTTAAGTATTCATTTTATCTGTGCTGCCCAGAGAAAATATGAAATATAATAAACTGATTGACAAAATGAATTGAAGATTATGTGTATGTTCCCTTGAGCAAAAAAAAAATTACTTTTTTGAGCACAGAGTCAAAATATGTTTTGAAGATTCAAAGAAATGTTCTGGAAAAGTCTGAGAGGAGCACAATAATTTATACAATGTAAGAAATTCTGGTCAGGGACTAAAAATAACTATAGATACCTTGCTCTTAATCACTGACTGCTCAAAAAAAAAGCCTAAAAATTCCTCTACTGTTAACAGTCTGTATAAAGATATTTTAATAAGGTAAGGCAAAAAAAAATCTCAGGTTATGTTTCTTTGTTGATAAGAGCAAAAGCCAAATTGCCGTTGTACAAGAGCTTTTTTGCAGTTTTTTGTTATTGATTCTGGCCTAAAATTTAATTTGTTTTATTCAATAGCTATATGACTTTAATTGTAGAGACACTGATTCTATATATGGAGATTTCTATAATTTTTGTTCTTTTAAAAATCTATTTAATTGCATAAAATACATGTATGTCCTGAGAAAAGTATTCATCTTTTCACAGACAGGGGTTCAAAAGTATATAAATCCCTCAACCTGCACTTATTTAAGTAAATACTTGGTTTACTGTAGCGAAAATAAGAGGGGAAATCAGCTCCATTTATCCAGTGAATTACAGTACTATAATAACATAATGCTACTTAGTGTATGTGCTGAAGAACACCATTTATTTCCAACCTGCTATCAGAGGGGTTTTTTTTGTTTCTCTTTGCTGTACATATGAGAGACAGTCCATAGACTCTTCTTGTTTTGTATTTATTGTAATGCATATAAAACCTCACTAAATTTTTATGAGTACATTTTACCAAGTTTTTTGTGGCTATTGTAACGAATACCAAACAAGTAGAAACAAGCCGGAATTACAGACTTTGTGGGAATTAAGACACTAAACCTACCTTTCACAAATATCCCGTGGGTAGAATTTCTAAAAGCAGTTCTTGGAATAAGGTACCCAGCTGCTATTGATTTTTCATTAGATGTGTAATGGATGTAGTGCTATAGAATGTTGTTTCTGTCTTTTATTAAAAAATAAATCTGAGTACAGCACAATGCAGTGACTTTCCCAAGTTAGGTCCATGCAAAAATATTGGTTAAAAAGAAATCATGGCAAGTCTTCTTCTTCTTCAAAAAAAAAAAAAAAAAAAAGAAAAAACACACCATTTGTATCACTACCTTTCACACAGTGTTTTTAGTTAATGGTTTAAATACACATTATGTTCTTCAGTGGTCAAAAACTGAGAAATATTTAGGAATTATTGGCATTGTGACAAGTATATTTAGGAACCATTGGCATGGTGACAAGTGCATGAAGAATTTACAACTTTCCAGGCTGATTTCTGATTTTCAAGAGAAAATACTGTCACAAAGTTAGGTTTGTTCTTAGTGTCTCTTTTCAACTTCCATATTTCACAAGATTCTGTAATTTGAGCAGCACATATATGTGTGCCCAGAAAAAAAACCCCAAAACACCCAAAAAATGCTCAAATCAAAGACAAATCCTCTAACAGTTCATCATGGACCTAATCTAAAATATAACATCGTGCAAACTCTCCAGGACTGCAGATAAGGCAGGAAATCACTTATGCAGATATATTAGAACCAGTTTGCAATTTTGAACATAACTTCTGTAACATGGACATTCAACTTGATACAGAAAATCAGTACAAGAGCATTGGAAGCTCTCTGTGTACTCTCTGGTGACAGGTGTCCTGCCAGCACCTCTCAAGCAACAGGGCTGGAAACTAGCTCAGGTAGATTCTGCATCCAGGAGCAATGCCAGCCCCTCTAATAAACTTTCCCCGGCTTTTCTTATCCAGAGACTCCGTGACCTACGAGCCCAAGGTTTTATGTAGACCCAAATCATTAACTATCCTATTGTGTAGCTGTTTTGCACTACAGAAAGATCGAAAGGCTCAGACAAAGAAGAGGCATTTAATCCACATAATAACCTTTGTAATTCTCCCAGTGTGGTTTCTGCACAGCATTATTAATTATTTCTGAGGACAGATTTGCCCTGAATGTGTATGTAGGGATAAACTTTATGTGTTTGCCATTTCCATGTCTCTTAATTCCTAAAACAGTTTTTAATTTAAACCACAGAAGAAGAAATTGCGTATCACGTTATAACCAGGCTTACCTATACCAGCCACTTGTGTCCAAACAAGTCAGAAGCTGTCACAGGCAAAGGCATGACAAAGGTTAGAATCAATAATCAACCAAATACGAGCTCCTCTGCTTAGCTAGAGCTCCTGTCTTGATCATGGCAACACATGGAGCATGGCAGAATTAATTACTGCACTTTAAATTTTCACTTTAGCATGCTGTGCACAAATAAACATATCAAGGTTCCTGAGGCTGTGCTGTTCTTGCCTTGATGTTTTTCTATGTAGAAACATGGAGATGTAGAAGTCATAGAGCTCTGTGCTGCTTCTGCCAGGAGGAGGATCCCCTCCTCCAAGCGGCTCAGCTCCTGAGATGCAACTTGAGCAGTGGTTCCTCCCATCTCACATCACTCACTGTGCCCTTGTTGTATTAGACTGCTCTCTCACTGAGACAAAAAAAAAGATATTTGAGTGATTTGCCCAATTTCTGAAGTTACATAAGCCATAAATTTCATATAAACTTAGGAGCCTGGTGGCGTGCATTTGGAGAAAGCTTTCCACACTCAGGCCAAGGGTGAATCCCTGTTCTGCTTGTCTTTTCAGACTGGAAGCAAAGAACATTGCTGCCTTTCTGCAGATTTAAAGTCAATTTGTCAGTTCTCATTGCTGTTTTCCAGCTCCACATGAGGAATGAAGAGACTGAGAGAAATCAAGCCAGATTTATGACTAAAACTTACAGATATCATTTAGGGGTGAAATTTTGAATAACACCTCTATGCTAGCAAAAAGCCTTCCCAAGAAAAAAAAAATAGATGAAAACCTTTTACTTCTCTCCTCCACAATAGAACTGCATCCATAATAGAGTGCTTGCCAGTATCAGCTGTACTGAGAGATATATCTATTCCAGTAAACCTTTTACTAGTGTAGGCTAGACATCAATTTCACTCTGCTGAAGCTCAGGAAATCAATGACCACCTGCAAAGACAGGCACTGGAAATAATCACTGAGAATTACGTTAAATCCTCCTGGAGTTATGAGATTATGGAAAAAGCTCAGTCTACATTAAAATATGCATATACTCCAGCTCTTGTGGTTGCAGAAAGATGGCAAAAAGTATGTGGCTAGCAAAAGGAAAAGAGCAGACCTTAAAATGTTATGAAAAAGCAAGATTGAAGGCTGGTTCCATGTTTCACTCTTTCCGTTACCTTAGTGAGAGACTGACATAATGTTTCAAACCAGAGGCTATGAGGCTGGGATATAAGCATGACCCTGACTCAGTTCCTAAGCCTCATCTGGCTTGTTGATATCACTGAACTCAACCATTGCCTGTTCTTTCTTCTGCCTCTCCAAAACTGGCATTCTTGCAGAGAGAAAAAGTATCAATATATACAAATGATACATATATGCCTGCATAAGTGTCTCTGTCTGTCTGTCTGTCTGTCTGAGAGAGGTGAGCATGCTGCTGCTCCATGTACCCAGATGCAACAGGCAGTGAGAATGAAGATCTATCTCCATCACATACATGCACACAAAGCAAGCACATACACTCTATGCATGCATGTACACAAATGTCTTCATGCACATATACATAAAGATAGATAGATAGATAGATAGATAGATAGATAGACAGATAGACAGATAGATGTAATCATAAAATCATAGAATTTTTTAGACTGGGAAAGATATTTTTTAAGATCATTGAGTCCAAATATTAGTCCATCACTGCCAAGTCCAGCTCTAAACCATGTCCTGAAATGTCTTTTAATTCCTCCCAGAAATGGAGACTTCTCCAATGCCCTGTGCAGTCTGTTCCAATATTTGACAAACCTTTTGGTGAAAAAAAAGTTCCTCTATCCAATGTAACCCTCTCCTGTGCAATTTGAGACTATTTCCTATAGGCACATATGGACATCATACACACATATAAACATCTGCACAAACGTGGCCAGGCACACAGATCAGACACACACTCCCAGCACCCATGCAAACCAAAATGACACCAACAGCCTCATCCTGCTTCCTGTTCTGTCTGGGCAGAATGGAAGTCCACTACTGAAAACACACACATACACGTATGTACCAGAGGTAAGCAGGATCCCTCAAGCAGCTGGGTTCAGACACTGCCCAGTCTTCACAGCTGCTGGTATAGAAGCCTCCCTTCTCCAGTTGTTGACACAGACAGAACCATCCAGGGTGACCTGTGTGCTGTCACCCCTGGAGATACACAGTCACTCTCACATCCTGCACACTCCCCTATAGGCTCACTCAAGCCCCCAGGCTACTCAGGGGCTGGTCAGCCTTGATCTTCTCTAGATCCTTCCATTTCCTGGCACCTTGGACACACAGAATGTCCATCTTGTGGTGTGGCTCTAGTTGCTGCAGTGAGACCTTCCTGCACACAGAGCAGAGAGTGGTTGCCTGGGGAGGAGGCTGAAGGGAATGCAACAAGACAGCTCCCCTCCCTGACAGAGCACAGCCGGACAAGCCCACTGATCAGAAAACTATTTACATGTGTCTGATCTTTTTCACCCCCTTAGTCCTCTTTTCCAACTTTCATTCCTCCCAAAATCACCTAAATCCCTTTCTTGTTCTGCCTTTTGTTCCTCTCCTAAATCTTGTGTAATAGGAATGAACCAGAACTGCCTTTTTCTGCATCCTATAAAAAGTCCCACTCCTAAGTCAGCAATGCCTACAATCCAAAAGAGACCTGTGGTGATGGTTTTTGTGCTTTGGCATTGGGATGGACAGCTCTGCTGGGAGAACCCTGGGTAGGATCCAGACAAGGTGGTTGTTCTTTGGGAGTCTCTAATTTGGGTCCTGACTGCCATTGTGCCTTTTGTGCTCCTCTGGGCTTGTGCAGATGGGTATTTGAGGGGTTGATGGCCACTGTGATGGGTCTGGAAGCAGCCTGGCAGAGCCCTGCTGGGGTCCCCCTCCTGCCATTGTCTCCCTGAAGTCGTCTGTGGGTGTGTGTATGAGCTTTATCACATAACTTAGTAGGATGTATAGAGCACATAGGAATACACTGTATTTAGATTGGAAGAGCAATGATCAAAACAGACTTTGATTGCAATTGTGCTATCTCTTGTCACACATGGCCTCCCATGCTTTTAGTCAAAACCCCATGATTTTAATTCACTGTGATACTTTTATGCACTTGGATTTGGCATATTTTGAAAGAAAGATTATTTAGAGATAATTTTAAGTATCTAGAGAGTGCAAAAATAGCCAGTAATGACAGTAATGAGTATAACAGAAAGTAATGAGGAGTTCTGAGAGAATAGTGTAGGGCACAGGGCCTGATCTTTGCCCTTCTCATGAGTGTGAGAGAAGGTTGGGGTACCTGAGCCTCAGAGACAGCTTCAATACTGAACCAGTTCAGAGGATTTCAGGATGAATTTCATTACAAGCTTGCAATACTAATGAATCACCAAAATAGCAGCATCACCCTCTGCCCAGTGAATATGTAAGAAATTTTCTGACAAATTACACATTCTAGTCATGGCATGAATAAACAAAATTGTGACATTTTTGAAGCTTCTTCCAGATTGTGCATACAGTCTGTTTACAGCATCTTATCTTTTTCTCATGAACTTGATACAATGGCAAAGACTGAGCTTAGTGACATGTTAAATTACACTTACTGGACAATAATTATACTACTGAGATTTTTGAAGGAAAAGTGAACCAATTCTTTTTTAACTTTTTGTAGGCGACTAGTATTGGTAGAATGGAAAATTACTAGGCACAAAAGAAGGATGCTAAGGGTTTGGAGATGGGGAAGGGGTATAAACTAGGGAAACTTCACAAAGACATACAAGTGTTGTGTAGGAGTGAAAAATAATTATGAACAGACTTTAAAAGCAAGAAGACATGCATAGAAGTTTTGATTTCTGCCCAAAAAGGTGGATGAAACTCTAGAAGCAAATTATATGCAGGGTTTTTTATTATTATTATATGTGTTTATATGATTCTTGAAGTAATGGCAATAATTTTAAAATCTGGGGAGAAATGTTGGTAAAGAAAGCATAATTTTTTTCATCACATCCTGAATATGCTGATTTTTTTTTCAGGGTATGGTGAATAATCACCTCCTAAAGGAATCAACAGATTCCAGCTTTCAGTGTGAACAGAACACATGTGCTTTGGCAAGCATAATAGGTAATTTAAAGCACACCAAATCAGGCTTGGGTTGGTCAGGATTTAGGGCAAATATAACAAATAAATATATGCACAAGAATCTGTGCAATAGCATCCCCCACTTTGTGGTTTTTATGTTTCTATTGCTTTTCTTTCCTGGGCAAGAGGTAAAAGGTGTGAATTTCCTCAAGCATCCTTACCTTTCTCCTGGGGAAACTCAGAGCTGGCTGTGCCTTAGGTCTCCTATGTCCCTGCTCCCCTGCTCTGACATGGGCCCTGGCCATGTCACTGACACCAACCCAGCCCTGCTCAGGACTGATCAGTGATGATGCTGCCTCTGCTGTGGTGCTCCCAGCTCTGATTCCTTCCTGAGGCATACCTGCTTTTCCGTCTCCCAAGAACAAGCTCTTTCCTGGCATGCCTATATAAAACACTAAATAGGACCAGAGCACAAAATGAACACTGGCACTGAGCTGTCCAGAGTGTTCAATTCTTAGCTTGGTGAACCACAGAGTTTCAGTGACTCAAGTTGCTGTGTGATTGCAGACATCATTTGCTTGTTTCCATCAGCCTGTTTGGAGGGTTTGTTTTGGGAAGAAAGAGGATGCTGACCATGCATGTGTAATCCATGCAGCACCCATCAGCCTTGGGGACAGAGAGAGGTTCCCAGCTTGGTGGTTGTTTGTTTGTTTGTTTGTTTGTTTGTTGTGGTTTTTTGTGTGTGTTCCCCCCCAAATATATTTACCCAGTTTCTATTGCCCACTGAGATATTAGGAAGAGATGAATTTCAGTGGCAACAATGAAATGCTTAAAAGGAGGCTTACATATAAAATTAAGAAAATTTGTTTTAGGGTTACACTAATTGGATGACTTAAGGGGTTTGAGGAAGCTGTATAAGTGGTGGATTTAGGAAGCAAGTTTGTGAGAAAATGTTGTGGTTTAACACTGGCTCAACACCAGGGTCCCAAGAGAGTTGCTCACTCACCCTCCCCTGCCACAGCTGGGTAGAGAGAGAGGAAAAAAAGTGCAATGAAAGCTTCATGAGTGAGACAAGGACCAGGAGAAAACATTTCAAGGGCAAAACAGGCTCAGCTTAAGATTGCAAAGTGAATTTGTTACTAACAGAGTCAGAGGAGGATAATGAGAAGCCCTTAAAACACCATTTCCCCCCCCCCCCC
>VZSR01003806.1:14639531-14681585 GCA_013398615.1 Brachypodius melanocephalos | reverse complement strand
TGGAACCTTCCAGCAGCTGCTCACAGGAGCCAGCTCTGTGGGTTCCCCAGTACCAAAAACCAGGCTGTGTGAAACAGAAGTACTGGAGTATCCATCCTACCTCAACAAGACACAGCACACTGGTACAGGCTGTCCAGAGAAGTTGTGGCTGCCCCATCCCTGGAGATGCTCAAGGCCAGAATGGAAGATGTTCCTGCCCATAGCGGAGGGGTTGGAACTATGTGTTCTTTAAGGTCTCTTCCAAACTAAACCATTCTATGATTATTTCATTACAAAAGTGTGTAAAAGCTTATCTTTTAAAGGATTACACCTTGTTTTGATACCCCTGTAAATAGGTAGATAACAGGGTACACAAAGAAAAATGAGGGAAGAAACAGGAGGAGACATATCAAAAACAAAAACACTTGTGAATGAAGGCAAAAAGAAAAGCATCTTTGAGAAACAAGAAACAGGCACAGCTCAAGGAACAAATCACCATAGTCTTATTTACAGAGGGAAACCTCTCTAAATGAATATGGGAGGACAGGAATATTCATGTGGAAAAATCTATGGATGGAAAACTGCTAACTTAAATTAATAAATTCATGCCAGTAGCTGAGCATGGTCTGTTTATTAAGGGTTAATGAAGAGCATTTTGCAAGCAGCATTGCAGTAATTCTATTTAAAGCACTCACTTCTTCTTCTGTCTGTTCTCTCGCCTACTGAAAATTGCACAACTCTGTTCTCCAACACTATTATGAAAAAAGCAATCAACTCAATTGTCTGGGGTGTAATGATGCTGACTACCTCCTTCCAGCATTCACAGAGAGAGAGAGAGAGAGAGAGAGAGAGAGAATAAGATAAATAACCTGAGACAAAAACACAAATCATTAGAATTTTTAATAAGCCTTCACCAACAGAAGGCTGCATACTGTTAGTTATATCTGCCAACTACTGCTCATGGTCCAGTGGACAGCACACTAAACAGAGATCTCAGAGATTTCTGCTCTTCTTCCAACTCTGTAGTCGTCCTTCATAACAGCTTCAGCAGAACACATGAGCTTCAGCTTTGAGTAGTACAATGGAAATCATTAAGTAACATATAAATAGTGCTGGAGGTGCAGTATCCTGGGAAAAAAAAAAAAAAAAAAAAAAAAAAAAAAAAAAAAAAAAAAAAAAAGATACTCCAAAACTGAGAGCAAACTTTCTCTGTTCTTGTTCAGATAGGAACGGTGACCTTCCCAAATGAAGTGTTGTGACCTCATGTAAGACACAGGGTCATGAGCCTGAGGGAAATTCAATTGCAGACATGGGGTTGTAAGTCTAGAAATAGAAGCAGACAAGTATTTCTGGCAAGAGGTTGCAGGAAACTGAACTAGAAGTTATTACCATCACAACTGCAGTTAGAACTTTCAATGTACACAAAAGCCCAGAGAAAATCTCCAGGAAACCATAGTTTAAAACTCTTTTAATGCCTATTTCTGGTCCATTCTTAGTTCCAGTTCTCTGATATCTCCAATTAGATTTTTCCTTTTTTTTTTTTTTTTTTTTTTTTTTTTTTTTTTTTTTTTTTTTTTTTTTTTTTTTTTTTTTTTTTTTTTTTTTTTTTTTTTTTTTAAATTATTATTGTTATTTTTCCTCTAGGCAAACCAGAACCAGTACTCTTTATGCTGTGCTGGAGACATAAAGAAACTTCAATCTGCCATAGACAAACTATGAAAGATTTCTTGGATAGCAGGAAAAATATCAAATGGCAAAAGGTAGAAAAATTACCACAATCTAAATCACAGGAATCAGCAGACCTGGAGTAATGTATAAAAATAAACCTTGCACTACAGCAAAGAATTTAAATTCATGCTACTGTAACTATACTATGTTTAAAGACATCCTTTTTATGTTTGCCTGGATAATACACACACTTCAACCTATCTCATCCTGCTTTCTGCTAATGGGCTTTACAGCATAAAGCACATGCTGAATTCATGATCAGTCTGTCTTGCAGGTATAGACAACAGAAAAGTCTAAATGGCCTTCCTCCTATTTTCTTATTTCTCCTTTCACAGACTAATTCTCAGTAGTCAGTTTTTTGGTATTATAGCTGGTTGTATTTCTTTTGGGAAGAAAGAAATCTCAATAACTTGCTGTGTCACGAGAGCAACACGGGAACAGAGAAACCTGTTTGGGTCAAGTCAGTGTTGTGCCTCTGTCTCCAGCAGTGGCAAATGGAGGGAAAACACACGAACCTGGCTACTGTTTGCATCCATTCCCTTTGTACTGTCCCTCTGAATGCACATTATTTTGTTTTTCACTTGTTCCTTTTTGGGAAGTACACTGATACTGTCCACTATCACTATTTCCCTCTGGCAGTGAGTTCTAAAAGTTTGCAACCCTCTGGTGTGTAGGGTTTCACTTTTTGACCTTGAAAGTATTGAACAGCAGATTTCTGTATATGGGATTAAAGTCATGACCTGTTTTTATTACTAGCCGATGCCTCTGTGAACTCTTACCCATTGTCAGATTTAAAATCTTTCTTTACAGACATATTGTCTGTCTTTGTTTTTTTGATGAGGTTATGGCATGTAGATCCAACTCTTTGTGGGAGCACTAATTGAAGGGTAAAGGATGGTGTTAAAGAAAATTATAAGCTGCATCTCTGCCACAAGAAAATAGAGGAGAAACAGCACATCTACTTAACTGGGACAATTTCACATGACTGACTCAGAGCAATTCATTTCAATTACTCTGATCATCAGATAAATAGCACATCTGGTAGTGTCTGCAAACTAATCATTAACAGGTGTGAATTGGTGTCTGCAAGCATATATTTCCTACTGTGTGGCCCTTTGTTCACTTTAGGGCACTTCCTAATTAGAGACAAGCATGAACCACAAGCCTTTAGATGTTGATCTGTTCTTTGAACACCCCCAAAATCAGCACTTTCTACATCAGGATGTTATTTAGAGAAAAGATCTCTGGAAAATAAAAAATCAGTTTTGTGGTTTTGAGCAAGTAGTCATTGCCCAGGTCTGGCTCATTGGTATTTATCTTGCATTTTAGCTTCTGTTTACAGCAATAATGGCACATATGATTTGTATGATGTTTACAGCCCGTGGTACTTATGATCAAAATAACATCCATTTTTATTGTCAATGGCATGTAAGTAAAAGTTTCCACTACAAATGTAGAAACTTCTACTTTAATTGTTGCTGGGTGATGGTTGTCATTGCAGGTATTTAGAAAGTGGCACAATAGACTTTAGAGAATTCTATCTAAAATGGGGGAAAAAAGAGAAAACAGAATTGGGATGTAATAACATGTCACCTGATAAAAGCAGCTACCGTGCTAGGAAGCTTAAATGTAGAACAAAGAGTCAAAGAATTGTTCAAATGGAAAAAGACCTTTAAGATCATGAAGTCCAGCTGTAACTGTTAAGCTAAAAATGGAGGATATTTTTCCGTTTGAGTCCCAAACCTTATCCGAACTACAGTTAAATTCTGCATCTTGATTTTAGAGTTGTGTCTCAAGAACATATATTCATATACCTCTGTGTAGCCATGTACCAAAGCTTTGTGGCTAACTCATCTAACCTACTTTGAACATGATTATATGCATTCCTTTGAATTAGACCATTTAAACAAATCTTAAAATAAACATAAACCACTAGAATATGCAGGCTTCTGACCTTCTCTTTATGAAGATTTGAGTTTCAATATGATCTGAAAATATAGTTTGCATTAGAACTTGTGAGCTAAGAGGGTCAAGGGGCCAAAAAGATTTATATAAATGTTATATCTCTGTTTACAAGGCTTGCGTTGCAAAGTACCACCTCTACCTGAAGTGCAACATGATGGTACCACTCTTCCCTGTGAATAATTGTGGGTGACCTTCTGGCAAGGGACAGCTGGTTGAGGATCAATTTATGTTACAAATAATTTCAGCACAATCAGCTAGGATTTCTTGTAATTCCTTTCAGACAAGGCGAAGCAAAATTGGAATTTGAAATTTAGCAAACATAAATAGATTATTGCTATTTCTAGTATTTTTTTTTAAACTAGGGAAATGTACATAGAAAACCTAAAATGGGCAAGAAAAAATTCATGGGTCAATATTTAGGGAAAGGATTAAATTGTACAGATAAAATCAATCATGTAAGCAGGTTAAGTAATGTACTTTTACAGCCTGAGAGGAATATCCTAAGATCAGCCACTAGCTAAACACACGGCATGTGTAACCCTCTGTAGGCTTTTTCTGATCAATTAGGCATACATTAAGTCAGGAAAGTATGGAGTAAAAGACACAAACAAGAAATCAAGGGACCACAACAACTCCGAAGATCAAAGCAGTGAAATGAAATGTAAGAAACCAAAGACTGAAAAATAACAAACATTGTAGAGGTCATTTTTGTCCAATGAAAACAATAATATCCTATTAACAGGGGCAGCAGTTCACTAGTGAAACTACTTAAAAACTCGGTTTAGTCATAAAAAATACCAAAAGACATGCCAGAGCCTTGTATCTGGCTCTATCTTCTGTTAAGTTTTTACTATAATGTCTGGCCAGCTAGAATCTTCAAAATTTTCAGTCACGGTTCAGGAATTAGCACAGACAGAGGATATTTCTCAGTAAGTGGTTTTGATAGGTCAGCTTTGTTTTAGAAAGTTTGAATGCATACAGGCTTGTCTGTTTGAACTCAGGGCCAGAAAATAAGTACTTGCATGTTATGTTTATGACATAGATGTAGCCACAAGCTACTTAAACTTCATGCTGATCATAAGGCAGAGAGTGCTGCTGATGTGAGCAGGAATGCTGGCAGAGTCTTGGGCTATCAGACGATCATGATCATATTTGCTCAACCAGGCAAAATGAGTACAAAACTGCTATTTTTATTTGGGGCATTTTACACTCATTTTACACTGCTGTACGCGTCTGTTCAATTTCCAGGAAAATTGGAACGGTGTCTTATGATCCAACAATGTAGAGCAAAGACAAACTGAGGATAGAAGAATGCTAGAGAAAAGATCTTTTTGTTGTTGTTTAATTTATTATTATTATTATATGCCACGAGTGTCACGTCTTTCTTATTGGAACATTCTGGACATAGACCCAAGTGTACTTGTTCAATTAAAGGAGCTGAAAGCTATTGTGCCACAACAGAAGACCACAGAAGCTTCATTACTTCATATTTGAAGCCCCAGGAAGTCAGCAACAGTACACAAAATTATAAATTTCTATGAAATTTGGAGCAAGGAGGACTTGGTTTTCAGTAAATTTAAAAGAGTTAAGAAGTTAATACTAATAAATAAACCCGTAACAATTTAGTGAAAGAATACACACACACACACATGCACAAAAAAAGGAAAAAAAAGAGAGATTTTTCCCTTCTGATTTTAAGCATACCCAGCATAAGCGTTTTGCAGAGTTAACAGAGTAAAGGGTTCAGAGCACAGTGATAGATATTTCTTCTTCACAAGGAGAAAACGTACTTAGAAGAATACCAGAATAACACAGAAAATAGAGCTCCATGCGATAAATTGAAGAATCCTCTGGCAAGCAAAGACTAAAGATGCAATTCCTGTGCAGTGAAAAAGCCTTTTCCTGAGGTTCTAAATTCTGCCCTTGATTATCTGCAGAATGAAATAGAATGTGTGTATGAGGCAGAGCACATCATGCACTGGAAGGAGAAGAGTTAGTAATGGGTGGGAAACTACATGATCTAATCTGCAGACTGCACATTTTCAAATGCCACAGTCTCAATTATGTTGAATTCAAAGCAAAATTGAAACTGTCCCTGGTCCTGAAAATCCCATCCTATCAATCTCTATCTGGATTTGCTTGAGGGACCTTCTAAATAAATAATAATAATAAATAAAAGAGTTGGGTTAAGTTATATATATGTTTTTAAAACAGCTATCGTTATTTTGAAGTGAAATGGGGGCTTATGGCACAGACACTCTTTTGTTAAAGTTAATGTACCTTGAAATCTTTCGACTCAGCACAGCAGACTGTCAAGGGTGCTTAAAAAAATAGTCCAA
This sequence comes from Brachypodius melanocephalos, assembly GCA_013398615.1. NCBI lineage: Eukaryota > Metazoa > Chordata > Aves > Passeriformes > Pycnonotidae > Brachypodius > Brachypodius melanocephalos. Next base: position 14,675,574 of record VZSR01003806.1, on the reverse strand, counting down.
TATTCTGCAAAGCTCTTTCTGCAAGAGGGGTCTTGTGTGAAATGATAACAGCCACAACCCCAATATTGTTTACAGAAATACAGCTTTTCACTGCAGAGGCATCACAATGAAACTTGAGACGAAAGGGAATACAAAATGAGACAAAGACTTTAGGTCATGATTTTTGGAAGGTAATAAACCTTCAAAATTTTGTCTGCATGTTACATTTTTGCCTGAGTTCATTGAAATAGAGGTCATAGCATTATGAGTTCATTTTAAAGGTACCTTCATCTTATATAAAAAGAACAGAACTTTCACTAAAAGGAGATAGATCCTGTCCCTGGGATCTTGTTCCCTCAGATGTAGGGCTGTCCACCTTCAAACCTCTTGTCTTCTTTTGTTTCCTCGAACTACCCTCAGCAGCTCAGGAGTGCACTTCTGGAAAGCAGGGTATTTCTATTTGGGCACCCTTATGTAGCTCCTGGATTGTTATGCAGTGCTGCAGGTCTTGCCCGTTGCAACTCCTTGGTCAATTGTTGTGGGGTGGGAACAACAAACACAGTTGTGCTCTTTGCTTTTCAAGCATTAAAATGGAAGTATAGGAAACTTCTTGGGAAACCCCAGAGATGGAAGTAAACTTAATGTACATGAGTTTCTTGAATTCTCTCTCAAGGAATTCCACATTGTGCTTGTGCTTAGTGCCTGGTTCTTTAGTCCGAGGAGTGAGCGTGTGGGTATCTATAGATTTTTGTGGTCCAGAATAAAGATACTGACAGAACATTATGTACTGCAAAGTTGGTTTATGAATTTGCTCTCCATAAACCTAACTGCTTACATTCCACCTACATGCTGTCCAAAGCTGGAAAACAGACGCTCTGAATGTTATCCTTCATCTCTTTTTATGCTTCAATTTGCTCTACAGTAGTTGTGATAAAAACAGTGTTGGAAAGAAAAGCATATAACACATTCTAGTCACTCAACTGCTGCAAAAATGGAGCACACAGTACAGATCTGTGCATGTATTAAAAACCAAAATTATAAAAATATGAGGAGCCTTAGATTTTTAGTCTCACTGCAATTATGTTCATGTTAAAGTATGATCCAAAACCCAAAAGACTGAATTCAATTTATGAAGAGGTCTGCAAACACCATTGAAAAGTATGCTACATAAAAACAATATACTATTTGCAGGAGACAACAACACAAAGATAGACAAAAGCTCAGGAAGGAAAGGAAACAAAGCAATACTGATAGACAACAATCTTAGTATTTACTAATAGACAACAATCTTAGTATTATTTTCAGCTTATTTACACCAAGTATTTTTATAAGCATAATGTCAAAAGACAGATTTGGAGATGGGACTCAAAGGAAAGCAACGATGTTACTATGGAGTGCTTCTTCCAAGCGTGAAGAACATGAAAGTGACTGCTTGAGAATGAATCAAATGGGTGATGAAGGGTATTATCAGCAGCTGATTAGAAGCAGGAGACAATCTCTTGTGTCTGAAGGAGAGATAAAGTGGGGTTAGGTTATTAACATAAAACATAAATTTGATAGTGAAGAGAAGTCACAAGCAAACTGTAAACAGAGCAACACACGATCAAAGGGTAGGGAAATGCACATACACAGCAGCATCTCATAGCAGAGCAGGGATATTTTTGTTGTGTACTCAGTACGCAGGATGCTCTGCAAACAGGACCAGGGCTTTTTCTGTGTAGATAGGCGGATAAAGATTAATATTGCAGACAGAATGAATGGGAGAAAATTAGAGATATCTTGAATTTAAGAAATCAAACAGGAAAAATCATAAGTTCAAGTGATTGGCACAATGTTCTGTCCACAGATTTGGAAAGGAATACTAGTGACATGTCTTCAGCTAAGGAGTTAGCTTGAACTCAGTTCAGTGAGGGATATCATGGGTTTGGCATCAAAAGGGACTAGATAATAACACTGAGACAGGTGTGCCATCCAGACAGAGCTGTTTCTTAGGAATATATTGCAGATGTTGAAATTTGGAGGGGGAAATAAACAGGAACAACACTTGGAGGTTGTGAAAGTTCCCAGAGGAAGTTAAGCAAAATATAAGGAATTTTCCTAAAGAACAAGCTGAAAGAACTGCTGGAGGCATATGACAACTGGAATATGGGAAGATCATACAAGGCAGAAAAAGGCAACACCTCAGCATAAGGAGCATTGGTATTAGGGTTGAAATCAGGCAGGCACATAGGTTTTCTCATGAGGCAACACACCAGTCTGAAGTCTGGGCTAGAGGAGAAACTGGTGACTGGTGTTGGTATATCCATCACCAATATCCATATTATATAAAAATGCCTGCCCAGCATATAAAAATTCTATCCAGGATGAATATAATGTTGTTGCTTTCTATAGCTTCATAGAAATTCTGTCAGTAAGAATATACTATGATATACCAAATAGAATCGAAACTTTGCTTAATTACTGTAATTATAAATACCACCCTTGTTCTCTGTTGACTCAAACATACATAATTATAATATCCATTGGTTTAAGAAGTTACTGACCTGGATTTCTACTCTGTGTCCATGGAAAGACTGGTTGATGAGAAGGTGACACAGTATCTGAACAATGGCAGTTTATATGTGTACAACCTGGCAAATTAATTAATTTTACTTTTTACAGTGCAGAAGTTGTTTTGTTATCAGTTTTCCTATAGCTGCTCTAGGGATGACAACTTTTGGAAGGCAGGTTGGGTGGATGAAACAAAATAAAACAGTTGGTAGGACTTCACTCAGGGCCTGAAGCGTAGGAGACCCAGGTCTGAATTTAAGGTAACATTTGTTGAATGTCCTGAAATTATAGATCCAGTTACAGTGAAGTGCAGAAAAGGGAATATAATAAGCATGTAAGAACTGAGTTAATGCTTCACCAAGTACGTCTAACCCAGTCACTCGACTTCAGCAGTGTCTCTAATAGATGTCCAGGGAAACATAGGATGTGTAATACTTGTGAGCACTCACTCACTCTGACTGTTTTCTGCTTAGTGGATAACCTGAGCCTGCTGTAGTTCATATATTTGGCAACCACAGTAGATCTTTTTGTCTGGGTGTTTATTGCTTCTGCCGTGGACTGCCTATGAATTTTTATGTGCGCAGCATCCTACAATGAGGAATTCCACAAGTATGTCATCTCTGTGAGGAACAAACTCCTCCTGCTTGCTGTAAAACTGGCTCACACTGGGCACAAATGACTGCATCTGACAGTGGAGATCAACATTTTCACTCACTGCAGCCCACTCATGATTTTATCTTTCACTGTAATACTCCTTTCCATCCAACATAATGACATCAGCTGCTATGAGCCTCTGGCATTTCATAACCAGTTACTAACTTTAACATGCCATCTCTGAAATTGTAGGCTTATACTAATTAGAATGGGGGTTCCTTCTTTATTTTGTTTTCTGATGTGGATTTAAACATCAAAAAGATAATTTCAAACCCACCTATATTTCTTCTAATATGTTGAGCTCTGTTTTTATTGCACATAGAACTGAAACTGGAAATTTTTTCATTATGAGTCCCAGCCTCTGTTTTGGTCCATGGATTAGCTTCAGACTGCAGTCATCAGAGACTACACTAATGGTTCATTACAAGTAGAGTGAATTTTTAGTATTAAGGGGATAATTATTTTCCCCAACAGTTATACTGAGGTTCACTGGAAAATCATGAGTTTAATAACACAAAATTTTATACTTTTTTTTTTTTTTGCTCAAAGGCTTTTATATTCTACATTTGTTCAAGCTCCAGTACAATTGTCTCGATTGTCTCTTAACTCAGCTATTGGACTACTTGGTGTGCCACTACAAAATTTCTACTGAAGGCTTCAAACCCTAGGAGCAGAGTATTCCAAACAAATATTAATTAGTTAAACATCCAAGATTGTTCTTACCCAACTGTAGGATATATTGTAACACACACAATGCATATTTGAGCTGATGAACTCTTTCTCCCACCCAGGAACTGGTAATGATTTCACATTAGCAAGGCTAATTGACATTATGTTTACTTGCTGCAAACACTGACAGATGAACAAACACATTTCAATTCCTAAAAAAGCCTCCTGTGCTTAAAATAGTTTTAAGAGTTTAGAAGGATTTTTTTTCAGGTAGCAGAAATGAGATTTTTAATTTTACAGGCATTATCCACAGTTGCAACACAAGAAAATGTCAATCTGCAAGAAGTTCCAGACAGGGATTCTCATCCTTAGAGATTTTCTGAGACCTTGCTAGGTTCTCTGGTTATTAGAGCTTTATCTCAAGCTTGAGCTTCTTATTTACTCTTATTTACTCTTCCTTTGCATCTGAGGATTGTTTCATTTATATCCCTTAGCAAGAAATGAACTGACTCCTTGCTTCTCCATGTTGCATATCCAATATTTTGTACACGTGATTCACTGTGCAAAGAGTTTAGCATTGTTCAGAATCTTCAGCATTGCTGCCTGGGTTTTAGGACAGAAAATATTACAGACTTCTTGAAAACACTGAATCATCTCATTTGCCTTCTCTCTGCTTACAGATTTTATGTAGATACATTTTGGCATTTTAATTAAAGACAACAGCTTTTTCAGTCTAATGTCATCCTTTCGGATAGTCTTCCTTGTTATTGTCCTCCTAATATTCTGTCCAGCTCCTACTCACAATTCACTGTACTTTTTCCTTCTCATCTGATATTAGAGTTTTAGATTTATGGATAACCATTCTAAACTTGCAGATTTTCTGTGTTCCTTCCAAGGATATTGTTCAGCTTGTAGTGTATTCTTTCACCCTTTGTTACTTACACAATAGATGCTTTTTCTTACCTCGTTTATATGTCTCTCGGTTCTTTTTAAAGTGTGATGAATTTCTCCATATTTGTGTCGTTTCATACTCCTTTGTTCCATCACATATTTATTCTAGTGTTTTTGCTTAGCCTTTTTGCACTTTTTCTGTTATATTTATATCTGTAATATATTTAAACTACCACACCCTTTTATTACAACATAATATAATAATACATAACAGGTTTCTCTTGCTGCAAGGAAACTTGGCTACACAGGCGGAGCTTCATTCATCATCACAGAGTTCCAGCAAAATGTCACTTCCCTCTCCAGCACAAGAGAGACTTTGAAATGCACCAATAGTAATTTCCTCATGCTTTTTTCCTGGTCATTGCTTGCTGTTTTCAAGTCACATCTCATCCTCCATCCCTCACTGCTTTACATGGGTCTGTTTTCTCTCCCAGTATAAGCAAGAGGAGTTATTTGTATGGTGGAGGCATTCAGGCTGGCACATGGCATCAGCCTCCTTTGTTCTAGGTGTTGCTGCAGTGTCTAGCATAGGAAGATTTCAGGAGCAGATTATGATGAATATCAAGTGTATATATCCAACCTTAGCACTGGTTTCTCTTCCTTTCTGGAGCAAAATGAAATCAGTGGTATCCCCTAAAGGTGAAGTACACCTTGGTACTTGACTAAACTGGGACATGAATTATTTATCTAAGGTGAGATTTACGTTACTGACAGGTGGATGTCTAAATCAGGGGTAATTTTCTACATTTCTAATATGAGGAAAGGAGATATAACCAATAGGATTAATGGAATACAAGGCATAATTCATCTCAGCAGGTGCAAATAAATGTCTGTTTCAGCACGAGATGAGTTGTTCCCAAGGGTTTATTGACACTATTGAGTAAATCCCTATGGATCATAACAAAACTTTACTCAAATAGATCAGGTGTAGTGACCTTTGTTTTGCCAGAAGGTCTGTGGAAGACATAGGAATTGAATGTCTATCATTAGATTTTAACCTGTATCTCCTAAATAAATACATTATGGTTTGTTTTCTGCATACTAGCCTGATTCTTTGAAAACTGTATGTGAACTTTCAGGTTAATGCAATGGAAAAAAATGGAGTAGAATCTCTTTACTTGCATCTCCTCAACAGGAAAACAATAAAATTCCCATCACTGATTTTAAAGGATGCCATAGAGCACTCCAGGTATCCAAGATCCAGTATAAGACAAAAACTGTCAGACTTTTGCTTCCAGTTTTTAATTGTTACTTTTATTTTTTCCAGGGCTGTCATACGCTCAAAAGTTACATTACAATCAGTTAATGATTTAATGGAAATAAGTAAGACAATTCCCTTAGAGCTAGTAAAGCCCCAGGATTAGACAGATTTCTGTCAGGTTATAATAAACCTTCCTAACACCTACTGGGCCCAGTTTCATATCTCTTCAAAGAATCAGTTAAAATACCACCAATAAAAGGGAAAATTGAAAGAGCTTTTTAATCACTTTGTTTATCCTTAAAATCATATAAAATACTTTCACAATGACACCAGCTGAGGGAAAAACAACACAAAGGCAAATCTTTTTATCATCTTTATTTAAGGGTATTTTAAACAGTTCACAAAACCCCCAGAATTACTGTACAGGTGTTTCTCATTTACTTCAAAGCAACAAATTTTGCTCATACATCCCAATTTACACCCATTAGGGTGTGAATAACCTGATGAAGTGCCACTGATGCAAGAGTTATTTTCCTTTTCTGAATTGCTTGCCACTTGAGCAGTGAAGAAGGGCTGTGACTGCAGCAGGTGACAGTAAAGGTTTTCAGACCTGGTGATGCCCAGCTTTTTAAGGGGCTCAGGATCTGTTAGGGCTCCACCTTCTCTTTCTGAAGAGCAAGATTGCAGCACCCAATGAAATTTATGGAAGAATTATATGAGAGGTGCCTCACACAACTGATTGCTCTCTCTTTTTTCCATTGCTTTCCTCCTCCTCCTCCATGATATTTATTCTGGAAAAATACAGCAGATCAAAGGCAGAAAGCTGAGTGATGAACTTCAACCCAGTGCACATCAGTGCAAAATATGACTCTGATTGGTAATTAGTCATTAGATCTGAGCACTCCACTTGCATTTTCATTGCAGCAGAGATAATAGATAGGAAAAAGTGAAGATTTTTCTTCTTTACCTTAATTTACCATCTTGCAAAATGCAGCAGAAAAATGCACTGTATAGTTACTGCTTTCAGATTTGCTAAATATGAAATCAAGATGTAATGTATTTCTTTATAAAACTCCCTTAAGTACTGGGTTATTTCTGATGAAGTTTACCAAATCAGTCTCATGCTGTGACCTCTGAAACACTGAAGAGATATCTTGTGTATCCTCTCCGCTTGAATTAAACACTGAACTTCTTTAAAACATGCATTTTAATTAGTTTTGGAGCTAAAAATGCCACCTGTGCTGAATGGTGATGCTGAAGGAGTACCATTAGTATTCCAGAATTTCTTTGAAAGCCATCTTCCCTGTGACAGATGGCAAAAGATGGTACACGAACCAAGTTAAATAAATAATGCAAATAAGTGTTGATATGTGCTTGTGGATGTCCCTTTTTTTCTGACCAGATTGTTATAAAAAAGCTCTAAGTGTCAATAGCATTAAAAAAATCCCCATTTAACTGTTTTTAAATGTTTCTAGTTATTCTGAAATAATGAACATCAGGTACCCACTACAAATGAGGTTGATTTTTACCTTGCAAGAACAAGCATGAACTTTGTGTCACAGTTTAGCAGTCATTAAATATTGCCCAGAGACCACCATAAACATGACAACATTATTCTGCCAAGAAGGAAAAACAAAAAGCATGTTAATCTTGCAAAGTCCAGATTTAGTACATCTCAATTCAGGAAGGAAAAAAAATAAGAAATCAGACAGGGCAAGAATCCTATGGTAGATTGTTTGTTTCATGGCTCTAATGCAACATTGATCTTCTTCCTATTGTCTATTATTCAGAAATAAAAATTGGTACTGCAGTTATTGTAACAGTATGTTTCCAGTCATGCAGCACTATCCAGGTATTAGCAATTTATTGGGAAGGCAGTATCATTTACGCATCCGCTGTTCCATTTCTAATTGCCTGACACTTATTTAGTATTGAATGGAAGGACATAGCAGAGATCATTGGAGCAAAACTCTTTTTCTGCTCTGCCCCATAAGCTTGTCTGGCTTTCTAAGATATCTGCAAGACAGTCACTCACTCTACTTCTGCTACTGTGAGAATTGAGAAACTCAGGATCCGGAAAGGCACCAATTACTGTATTTTATGGGAATATATGTTGTTCATTTTTAAGGTGGTAGAGGGCAAAGAAAGTCTTTTCCTTTTTGTATACTTCACTGCCTCTCTCTTATTAATCAGAAAACTTTCTGGCTCAAGCACAGCTTCGAATATATATTTTTAAGGAGCCTTATCCTTATTGATTCTTTTGTGACTTGGAGCCTTTGAGTCCATTAACATAAGAGCCAGCACTGCACTCTCATGTACCTAACCCTGTGCTTCATCATCTCTCTCGAATCTCATTCAAAATGTGGGACTGACGTGGACTAAGATCCATGTGGTTAGTATTGTATAGACCTTCCATTAAAAACTGGATTTCATGGCTAATGTCTGCCTTGAACATACCAGATCAATTTTAATATCATTATTTCTAGCATCTGCCAGAGAGAAGAAGGCCGAGCAGGGAAATCAATAAACCCTACAAAAAGAAGAAAAATAAAAAATACAATTAATATATTTAAAAGCTTTGGGTATCTGGCAAATGCTTATTAATCCCTTCGAGTTCAGAACTGCTGGTATGAACCTTTTTTGGTGTAAGTAATCAACAAGTCTGACCAGCTAATAGTGGATTGTTCCTTGTATATGATTGGCCCTGCCATTTGTTGTTTGGTGTGTCGTGAGCAGTCCAACTTAAACTGAGCTTTTTCTCCAGCTCTGGCATGAAAGTTTCCCCTAATTAACTGGAACAGTGGCTAACAGTGAGGGCAGAAAACATGAGTGGTGTTTGCAAGGATGTCATCAGAACAGACTTTGTATTGAAAGCTAAGATAGAATGAAGGTAAAACAATATTTAAACTTGAAATATGCTTTTCAGTACCAGAGTTTTCATTCTAATTTTGTCTTTTAGTCTATTTTTCATTATCTGAATTCAGTAATGTCTTTATAAATTATGTATTTTAGAATTTCAAACTACTTTTTTCTTGACCATCCTCATTGACAAGCTCAGGTCTTGAAAATTTATCAACCAGATATCTTGGATTTAGTTGTATTAAGAGAGGAAGACATAGGGTGCATCTCATTCACTAAAAATATGTATCCAAAGATACTGTATTCTGCAATATCAAATTTAAATTTCTTTCTTACTTAAAATATTGTGCATTAAGGACACTCAGTGGCAAATTATCAGTAAATTCAAGCAGTAGAAGTGTATGCACTTGGTTTTCTAGCATCCCAGAACATTGCATGCCATTTGTTTAGATTGCAGAATAAACTTTGTCTATTTTTTGTGATAAGTGAAAGAATCTGAGCTTTTAGGGCAGAATTTTAGACTCCAGACCACTGCCTAAAAATGTAAACTCAAGGCTGTGCACGCTGTCTTTCCTTCAATGGACAGGAGGGACAGTGTCTGGGAATGTGCTCTTGGTTCCACCCAAGCAGTGACCTTGATTTGCAACAGCATCAGCCCTGCTTTGTCCTGTGTTAATGAGCTGTCTTACAATGTGACTAAACTCTTGTGTGATTTTCTGCTGACCACTCATTTCCTGTGATTGCTTCCACATCCACTGTTCTGCTTCTACATGTCTGGGGGTGGGAGAAGACATAAGGTGCCCTTTTAGCTCTGAATTGTTTGTCCATATGAAACCAATGTAACAGAGAAGTTACTGAGAGACCAAGACAAAGAATTGTTTTATTTGATAGATTATTAATCTATTAAAGATCTTTCTTCAGAATAGGTTTCTGCTTTGCTACTTGCAGTCCATTTGGCCTTCCAGAGAAAAAGAAAACAAACAAACCAACAAACAACCCCACAAAACCAAAAAAAACCCAAAAAGATGATAATTTTTTCCCTCTGGCTGGTTTAGTTTTACTATCTGTGCAAAAGGTACTTTCACCTTGAAGTGAACTTGTGATCCTCTTCAGCATGGCTCTCTTTTTTAAAGGGATAGGTGGTGTTAGTGAGATATGACAAATCACAAAGAGAACAGCACTTTATAAATTGGCGACTATGTAAATGCCAATCTGTAAATGTTTGTTTTTTATCTCTAAAACAATCTCACTTGATTTTGCCCCATCAAATGCAAGTACTTGAAAATTCCACAGGGAAAGCAAAGACACTGCTTATAGCTCATTTCTTCCTTTAAATGTGCTCTAGATATTTAAGCTTTCAAAGTGTCTTTGTTCTTGCACTTTTATAAAGACAGTTTTCCTTAGGGATATGCCAATAGTAATCACTGGTGCATCCACACCATAAATTGGAAATGCACATCATTGATTCTGTCAGAATTGTTGATGATAATGCAAAATATTAAGCAAAAAAAATTGTTTCAGTCTTTTCCTAGAATTAGTTAATCTCCAATTACATCAGGAGATGGATTAGGATCTGAATCTAACAATCAGAGGAGGCTGTATCAAACAGCATATAAGGATGGAGTGCTGGTCCTGTGATTGTAGCCTGGGAATGAAGGGGAATGGATCTGGATCTCTATCACATGTCATCTGTGTGATCCTAGTCAGGTGTGTCTCTGCTTCATTTCCCCCATCCCTCTGTATGCAAATACAACAACAGGAAGATGCACAATTTATGTTAGCTACATCCTAACTCAAAAATAAAAGAGGCCTTGGTTAATAAAACTATCAGCTTCCAAAGTTAAGATGAAAAGAAACATAATTTTTGGCTTCTGATAGTACCTAAAACTGTCAAAAAATAGAGCTTGGAGAGAATGACTAAATGTTTGAGCTCTCTAAGGCATGTTTGACATGAAAAATGAGACAGACATGGAAAATATGGTTCTTGTTATAGGTAGTATGCTTGTTCTCTGTGTGTGTGTGTTTTGACTATTTTTTCTGAGATTGTATTTAATTCTGTTTTATTTCAAACTTTATCTTTACCTATATAGTTCTTAAATTAACTTTTAAAAAACTTATTAAATATTTTCCTCTGACAAGCAAAATGGCTCCAAGTTTATTTTTAGTTAAGTTTGTGTAGGAGACTTGAAAGATGTGTTTTATGAAAGAGAGTTGTAGAAGAAAGTTTAGATTTCCTGAAAGCTATGCTTAGTTAGAATTGACATTTTTAGAAAAGGTATTGAAATACACTGATAAACAACAATGCTCTAAATTTGTTGGCCCAAGAGACATTATGCTGTTGACAATTAACACAATGAACTGCAGCAATGACATTTGCCTTAGGTTAAATAAAAGCTTGATGCTTTCAATCCAGATTTAGAAGTTAGTTGCCTTTCTGTGGCATTGTTGGTGTGTGCTAGAGAAGAATGATATTACAGTTTCCACTATGGTTATGTCCTTAATTTTGAGTGTTTGATGCATTCAAACACAGCAAGGTATGAATAAGAGATAAGTTGCTGACCCTGGAATCATTCAAAATATAATTCCTATGGAAAGCAGATTATCATATATCATGGTACAAAACTAACATGCCTAAAAATGTTACAGGAGAATGATGCATTCAATGGCTTCAGATCATCTGGAACAAATACATGACTGAAGATATGCTTCACACTGCTCTGCCACAGATATCTCTCTAGCATCTCTTGAATACACTTGTCTGTTCCAGTCAAGGAAAAAGAGTGATTTGTTTGGCCATCTACTTTTTTTTTTCCTATTGCTATTTGCAATCTTTTGTTTCTTATGGGGATAACTTCCTTACCTACTAGAGCAGAAAGAAGGAAGTGTATTATAAGGGAATATCCAACAGAAAGAAAAAAAAAAAGAAAAAGTAAATCCATTTGAACTTAAAATCAAGGAATCTGATAACAGGAATAGATTTAATGGAGTCAGTGAAGTCTGTTTCAGGATTTTCACAGGACATCTGTTGGAAGTAGCAAGGAGAATTTAGGGTTTTGGTAGTAGACACTCTCAAGGATGACCGAATCAGAACTGGATGAGCTAAGTTAATTCATTCAGACTCTGACTCTCTCTTTTGTGATCCTTTAATCAACTGAGAAGTATACATTAAATTCTGACCAATACATCTTAGCTACCTACTGCTTTTGAAAAAGCTTGTGAAAAAGTGATTATGCAAAAACCAACCAAACAAACAAACAAACAAGCAACCAAGACCCTATACGGTTCATTTGCCTTGGAAGACACATCACTTACCCTTATTTTAAACACACAGCTCAGATTATGATACTTTACAACTTACAAAGAAAGGAACTTGACCACCATTTGCCCTGTCAGTGCTTGAGCTTTAACTGTAGTAGATTTTTAGAGGATTATCTTTAGAGGATTGTTTTCCCCACAAAGGAAAATCAGGGAAAGTGGGATCAGGGGCTTCTGGTCAAGATCAACCACATAGCAAGATAAGGATGACTAATGTTAGAGGTCCTTTACCCATTTAATATTAAGAAAATCCAACTACACTGGATCAGACTGTGGATATACCCAGGCCTGTATCTGACCTCCAGCAGCTTCAAGCAATAGATGCCTGTGGCAGCAATTTCAGGATTCAAGGTGTGCTCACTGGCAACATTGTCTGCTCATCAACAGAGAAAATGACCCACCCCAAGATATAAACCTGCTCAATGAACTAGCTTCACTTCATCTGCTATAAACCTCTGCTGAATCCCTTATTTGCAAAACGTTGGTAATACTAATTTAACTGCAAAAATGTTGATGGAAAGTGTATTCTTTATGACAGCTTCTTATTGGAGAATAAATGCCTCATTAATCTTAGACATTTCATGCTAAGAATATTATTGAAGTTGGAGAGAATGATGAGTAACATTGTAGGGAGCACAGATTGCTGCATGCAGGAATGCTTTCACCCATTAGACTCCCTCCATACTGTACAAGTCACTTCTTTTGTTCCTCGGGCTGCAGGCTGCAGCATGCTGTTTTCCCCTGTTCCAGACCTCCTGATTTAATTAAAAGGAGACAGATGGAATGGAGTGCACTAATTTACTTTTACCTGAGTTCCTTTGGTCATCTCAGGAAAAAAAAAAAATGTGGAGGAAGAAAGGGAAAGAGTCTTTAAACCAACTTCAAAATATTACGGACAAGAGCAAGTCTACCCCCAATACCTGTGGGTATTCCACAGCACACTCTGTTAGCTGTGTTTTCACCTTCTAATTCAATGCTAGCATGACAAAGCTAAGCAGGTATAAGACGGATTTTGAAAGTTTACGCTGTTTTGCTGTAAAGATAATTTAATCTATGATGGAAGAAAATATCAGAACACCCTATTGTGCCAAGATGTTTAAAGTTGTGTGAAAGCCGTAAGTGTAACCGATATTTTTGGCATTTAGAATGAGAAAGAGGAAAACTTGGCTCAAGTTCTCCATGGGTGAACTAAGGAAGGCTGCTGTGACGGTCCATTCTTCTATTGTCCATTGAATGTTTTCTAAATTTTTGAAGATTTGTCTAAAACAAGTCTTTATATGTTTGATCAGTGGTTTTACTGTGAGCAAAGAGAATCAGAGACTTTCACAGTAAGGTTTATACTCTCACTGTTTCAATAATGTGTGCCTGGTAGTGTGACTATGAATGGCAGATCCTTGTCTAGCTCAGAAAAAAAATGTATGTTTCTTTATGCTTCCTCCTCAAAAAGTGATTTTAAACATATGGTTATAAGACTTGGGGAATTATCTTTAAATCAGGTTCAGAACGCAACTGTTCAAAAATCTTTCTACTGCACTTTGGAAGTTCACTAAACTTCTGAGCCTGCCCGATGAACAGACATAAACATGAAATGAGATTGCCGAAACATTTGAAGAAAGAAGGAAATTGGGGGTTCAGAAGAAAATTTACAAGGGCTGTCACACTTGAGCCTGTCACCCCTTGCCATTCCAAGAGCTTGGATCCAGCCTATCCAACAGACATTGAGACTGTGCCTGGACTTCAGATGAACTTTTCTGTCACAAATTTAGAAGCTGGAGTGTTTGGAATGTAAACCTCTTGTTTAGCAAAGTGCTTGCAACATTAAAAAGGAAGGACTATTTAGAGGTACAGTTTATTGGGAGGATTTCAGAATAGGCACGTTTTAAAGTGTACATCTCTGTAAATCTGCATAAGGAAAAATGAGCTCGTCCTGATGAAAGATACATTTTTCATTTTTTCATTATCTACTTTACCATGAAACAGATCTGTTCTTCACGAATATCGAAACAATGTGTTTGTAAAGTAATGAGTTTGAAAAGCATTTTTTTCTCAGCTACATGTGTTTAAGTCCATCCAGTTAAAACTTCCTCCTGTAAACAATACAAATTGATATCTTTTTACTTAATTGGGAAGTTCGTCCTGAGATTTATATGGAACTGCTAAATGGGAAATAGAATATCAGAAAAACAAACAAATAATGGGGAGAATCTAGAAATGGTACATTTGAGATTTGTAGTGTGAGAATATTTAGCTCAGACTCCCCAATATCTCGATATCAATCTTTCAGAAGGTCTTCCATCTACAACTTTAAACTATCAGACTAAATTCTTTTCTCACTGTGCAGTGGAATGAAATCATATTCTTGTTTCAATCCATTTTTATCACTGCCCCAAATTAGTTCCTGGACTGGTAAAAAAAAATGCAGACTTTTATCAGCAAACACTCTCAGTTCACGTAGGGTTTTATTGTTGACTAAGGGTTTATTTGTAACTCCAAAGAGCTGTATAGAGATACATGGAATAGAGGTGCTGAACCAGCAATCTCTAGCATCAAAAAGTAAATAAAACATACACTAAAAGGAAAGAAGAGATAAAACCAAGGAGATACACTCATCATTCCTATTACTCATAAACTCTTTTGAGGTTATACTATTTATCACAACTCTTTATTTTCAAGTGTTATTTTATAGACTCGACCAACAGAGTTCTAGTTCTGATGGGAAGGGCTTTGAGCACAAAAGCAACAAAAGTAGGTTATAAAACCATATGATCTGTCATGCTGCCACATTTCTGGTTCTTTTGAAAGAAATTTTGGTTTCCTAAATTTGCACCCCATAGGTACATCTATTAAGGATTCATGCTTCAGATCAGGCACTTTAATTAAGATACTTATTAATGGGCATGTTTAAAGCTTTGTAAACATGAATAAATGTAAATTAATCTGTATAACCTGGTGTAGTATCTATCAATCTGTTTCTAAAATTCAAGACTATCCTGAAAAATAGTGCTCCAAAGAGAAAAAATACTGTGCTTTAAGCTTGAATATGCATTATGCTTCACGAGAAAATGTACAGTTTTAAAATATTTATTTGCAGAGACTATTATTTCAGGGCAGGCTCATTTGTAGAGAAATAGTCTCTTTGTCTCTTTTAGCTGGTGTTATAAAATGTTTTTACTCAACATGTCTGCTCTGTGACTTGTGATATACACATTAAGTGCTAAAGCTATAACTCATGGAGCACTTTATCTTTCCCTGCCCTGCTCCTGGCACCATTTTCTTAAGTATTTCACATACTGACCAAAGTTAATCATGTTCGTTGTCAAATTGTTGAGAACCTTGTGATGGTTTCTTTTTTTTCCTTCCTATATAAATAATGAGAATTTTAATGAAGAGATATGGAAATCATATGACTTTAGATCAAGAAACTAATAAAAAAGAATATGCCTTATTAGGTGGACATTAAAAAAAAATCCTGCAATTCACAGATAGACTAATCTTTTACCTGTGGTAAAACAGTGAAGGGATCCAAACTAGACAAAATTAAGGAACTAGAAAAAGTTTAATTATTGTTTTCAGCAGTACAATTACTCTCTTTAATTGTCTACCTTCAGTGATTTACGCAAATTCTAGGAATCTTCAGAGAGATGAACAATAGCTATTTGTGAAACAACTAAGTCAATCTAAGAAGAAGAGACTAAATACATTCAATGGGTGTTTTTCCCCAAATATATACAAAGCAAACACTCATCACCTTCTTCAAATCAACAAAAAGCAAATCCATAAATTCACTGGTGTGTTTAATCAGAGTTTTGTAGTGAAATCTGTTTATCAGAGTATGTATCTCTCATCTTAATCTTTCAATTTTCACTTTCTCCTCATACTCTTTCAGAACGAAAGTTTCCAGCGGATAGATGCTTCCTAGAGTCTTTGTCTATCAGTGCTTGAGGTTCAGTGCAGAACTTTGTCAGTCCCAGATGGTGGGAAACATCACATCCACTTGCTATTTTACCAGAAGTTAACATTTCAAACCTATTAGTATGTGATATATCTAAAGAATATTGTCAAAGGGATGTGAAGATTCCTTGCTAGACACTTGTGACACATTCATGAAGCATGTTTGCTGATCTTTCTTTGGCAGGTGCATCCTCCCACATTTCCCCAATATGTTCCATTGTTTACAGTCTTGCAGCCAGCTCCTCTTGACAACAGATATTTTCTGCTATTGTGGCTTCATGAGGGGGGTTCTTGCTAATTCCCTCACCAATTCATTTTCAAGCACAAGTATAACTTGTGATCATGCCCTTTTCTATGTATCCAGTCTAACCATTTTTGAATCAAATTTAGTTCCATTCTTTATTGGCTTTTCATGAACTTTGAAAGTACTGGATGTAATTTGTCCCATATCCCAAGTCATTTCATCATTCTTTGACAGCCAGTTTAATTAACCCACAGGCATTTGGGTCTTGCACTGTAATGTGTGTCAACTTTGGGTTAGGTTTTGTGTTGGGATATTCATCAAACTTATTGTAATACAGTCATTTTCCCCCCTTCATTTCAGATAATACATAATTTAATGGGTTGCAAGGCCAGAAAGAACCATTGTTATCACCTCATGTAACCTCTCACACAAATCAGGGCAATGAATGTCATCCAGACTTTTACCTACCTATCCATTTATTTTAAGTGTACCTCGGTATGAGTGCTCTGAAATAAATGGTTCACATTTTTTCTCCTATCAACTCTATATTTTTGGGATAATACTCTGCTAGATTGTAACTTTTTGTGCCCTCTTCAGGAATGTTTTTCTCATTTTTCCAACCCAATTGTGCTCCTATTTTAAGGGATAGCTATGAACGGAAATATACAGTTAAGAACAGTCAATCTGTAAACATTACTCAGTCATATGTCTGAACAATGTAGCTTTTATATTCCATTTTAATAGCTGTGTTTATTTTCTTACACAAGCTCTGAAAAGCAAGCATTCTTTGCAGTTTGTGTTGTCTCAGTTGAGCTCACGCTGAAATCTGTAGATGGAATAACTTTAAGGGCAGAAAATTTTTTAGTAAAGGATTCATTTGGCAATGAAGGTGTTAAAGCTAAAAGGTTTTTAAAATATGTGTACTCTGACAGGAGTGGGGAACATGCTGAATCACTTACAACGATGAATATTTAAAAATAGGGCACAGATGTCTAATTTAAATACAGAAATTTTCTTGGCATCTTAGTAGTTGTTACTACATTTTTTTAACATGTATTTTGTTCACACATTCAAATTTACTTGCTCTGATTTGCTTTGTCAACTGCAGGAGGCTGACTGATAATCCACACTTTGAAAGCTGCCAATGCCTCTCAAACAAATGTGAAACTTAAGTTTGCAGTGGGGGCTTCAAAATTGTTCAAAACTTTTAGTTGCTTTGTCATGAAGTTTGGTGGGTGAAAGTGCTTTTCTGATGGATGAGAAAGAAGAATTAGAGGGTGAAATCCTGGCGCCTTTGATATTATGACAGACCTCCCATTGACTGTAATGGGGCCAGAAGTTCACCTGCTGTTATCTGCTTAGCTATCTGTCTGTACATTTTTAATGTACTCAGGGAAGTGGAATCTGAACACTGGTTTAAGGCTGGGGTATGGAAATACCTCTTCTTCCTAAGTGACTCAATTGATTCTGCAGTCTGTAAGATGTGAGGAGCTGCTAATCCTTTTCAAAACAGCTTCAAATAATGTGATATGAGGAGCAATTTAGTATTTAAGTAACTTGTTTGTAGTGTGCTTATTTTTTTTCTTTACAGCTTGATATTAAATGGTTTATATCCTTTAAGAAATAAGGTAAATTATTTTTTTAAAGGAATTAATTTTTGACAAAAGAGATGTTTTCTTGTACAAGGTTTTCATTCTAGCTAACATTTTTCATGAAAAAGAAGATGAAAATTATCTTCAGCTGTGTTTGGCTAATTTTGTTCAGCTTTTTATTGCAGAATATTTTTAACAAAACAGCTTATACCTTATCTGCTTAAACAAGAACTGAGAATCAGCTCTTAGATTAGTTCTTCTCTCAAAACCTCATATTCGTGTAGTGATTTCAAATTTCTCAGCAAATAAAAACCCAACAAAACACAAACACAAACAGTAAATAAAACAAATCTGGAGCTTTTTACCTAGCACTTCAATTTGGTGTACTTATTATCTAGTCATTCATATGTATTTAAAAAACAAAACAGTGAGACTCTGTTTTTTTAATGAGATACTATAATCAAAATGACAAAATTTGTTTTAAAGAGTCTATCAATTCCTTTTTTCATCATCATCCAAATATTAAATACAGCATTTAGTGGGTTCATTAAGGTAATGCTTGTAAAGCCTCTTTCTATTCCTGACGTACGCAACTATTGTTGTATTAATTTCTTTAGCAGATTAAACTAAATTGTATTTAGCTCATCCACACAATGCAGGAATCATAATGGGAAATTCTGTGCCATGGATCATACAACAAGTAAGAACAGATGGCTATCACATTTGGGTTTAGAATCAAAGTCTATGAATCTTCATTTATCCAGTGCCTTCTGACTAATGGAAAAGCGTAGGTTTGTTTTCTCTAAAATGTGCATATGTCCTTCCATTGAACATCACTGGCAGATATACAAGTATTAATAACAGAGTTTTGTGAATGCCTCAGAGAATTGCTTGAGGGGAAGAAACCAATGAAATTACAGTGGAAGGTGTTTGAAACAACGTCAAGTAATATTCCTGACACATCAGCAGTGGCAGAGAAAGTTAAATGCATGGGTGTTCTAATCCTCCTTCATGAAGGTTACTTTAAAGGTGAACTTTAATGGCTGCTGGGTTTTTGTTAGATAATATGGGTCATAAGCAAAGGCGTTTGCTTTTTTGTTGTCTATATTTTACCATCTTCTTAATCTTTGATGTGTTCTCAAAAATATGATGGTTCTCAGCTTGGCTGAGCACCTGATGCACACAAAGACTATTTGGTCTTGCTCTGGCAGTTGCTTGCTTTCCCTTATATTCACAACATCCCTTCTAGCTTTTTGGAAGTTGGGTAACTAGAGAAACTTCTTTGGGTGGTTCCAGCTCTGGTGATTATTATTTGCCTATTTTCACTCCTGAATCAAGTGCATTATCTTAATGCACATGCCATGAAGACTACAAAGATGGGTCTTTATTTATTTAACTGATAATTCCTGTAAAATGACTCCCCTGGATGCCTATCAAGTGATAGTTATTAATATGAGTAATGCATGTAGAACATATAATGTGCACTCAAAGCTATACACTATTTAATTAAATATCAGCATATAAAACCGACAGAGAACTATTAATTTTTTTGCCATTATGAGCTTTGCAGTTGATATTGCAAACAAAATGCTAAAACACATCTTCCAACAGGGAAACAAGGAACATTACTTCTGTTTATGAACTTTGTCTACTTAATTTGTGCATAGAATTACTTTAAAAAAAAAAGAAATTGCAAAAATTAATAAACAAGGCATATTTTTTATTGAAAAGTATATAACCATAGACATCTGGTAACATATTGTGTAATATTTAATATCTGATAGCTAATAAGATGCAGAGAGTGAAAGAGAGGGAGAGAAAAACGATATCCATTCAATTTTAATGGTAGTAAAACATCAAAGTAATAAAACTCTGCCTTTGGATAGGAGCTTCCAGAGATTGGGCTAAAATCTGTGCCGTGTAAGGTAATTGTGACTTGCTGACAAGGTAAGAGGTTGTCACTTAAATTTCTTATGTAGATATTTGTGATTTAAAAGTCCTGCAATGTATAAATAAATTATATGTTTGCCTTGATTACCAGCAAGTTGTTTCCCTGGGGTATTAATATAATACATAGGGATATTTATATAGCATATAAGTAAATATATTCTTCTTTATTACAGATTTTTCTAGAATACTATTAATTGACAGAGATAAAATCCATTAGCAGAGCTCATTATTTTTAAACTTTTAATTTATTTACACTGAGAATAGCTCCTCCTCAAATGATTAGCTGCACTATTAGTAATAATAATTCTTCTTTGCTGTTCCTTTATTAAGACAGCTAATTCAATTTTGTATGGGGATGAACACTACCATACTGGCTGAAAAATAGATGAAGTATGTGGTAATGAAACAATACTGGGGGCTACATCTGGGATCAATTCAGCTATGTTTCATATTAGAAGTGATATAAAATGTGCATTACTATTCATATGTTATTAAGTAAGGTGTTGACTTGTGCAGGGTGGAGATAAAAAGTAGACAGAAAATGTAGGTGAATTTTGTTGCCACATTCAGTAAAGTCTAGTATTTGATAAATATGAACATATATCTTTTATCTCTTCCACGATTCTCAAAAGAAGAAGAGAATTAAAATATTGAAATCTAAGTGAAGGAAACAGTTTAAAAATTTTTGCTGTGAGTATCTGCATTGTTTAATGCTGTGCTTTTCAGTCAATGGTGTCACAAGGTACCCAAGAGCAACTGCAGTAAACACTAGTTACACTATAAAAAACCTGCGGAGTTGGGTGAGAGTTATGTGTTTTTACATAGAAATTGCATGTTCCTTAATGCAAAATAATTTTTCAATTCACGTTTGAAGTGATTTACTTGTACTTGATTTCTTTGAGAAATCTGCTTTGGGTTGACTGTGACACAGGCTTTCGGATAACAGGCACATAGGAAATGTGAAGCTTTCTTGAGTCAAAAAATCTGTCACAGTCATCTGTCTGTAATGTTATTCTGTACGGATTTCTTCATGAATTATATATAGGTTAAAAGAGTTTGCCATAAATAGCAGGTTCACAGAAAGGACAGGATGAACATTTGAACTCGTAGGTAAAAGGTGGAAGCCATTTTTCACTCTCTCCTCTCAACTTGCAGTCACCCATCTAATGCAGACAGCTACAAATGTAACATTAGTTCAACATTAAAATTCAATCAGCCTCTTTCGTAGTTTCCCCAACAGGTCTCAGATATTGCACAAACAGGCACTACAGGGCTGCCACCACAGCTCTTTCCAAGCTCTACGAGGAAGTGGAAAACACCATGTCTTTGCTTGACTTATCTAAGTCCGGTAAAAAAAGGTAGAATCATTCTTTAACCCTGCGAGAATCATTTAACCCTATGAGGATTTTCTCTTTCTTTTTGCTTGGCTGCTTGGGTTTTTAGTTTATTAGTTTGGGGTAGTTGGTTTGGCTTTTTTTTTTTTTTTTTTTGGTTTGGGGTCTTTTTCATCTTTCATGCATTTTTTGTTTTGTTTGAGAAACAAAGTGCATCTGAGAACGTTGAAAAGAGAAATACAATAATATCAATTGTTCCCAGTGCTATGAAGAATGTCCACAGACACAAGTGTGAAATTGCAATTAATCATTTAGTTAGTGGATAAGCACTCTGTGGGGGAGTGAAAAAGGGAGTTAATTCTAGGTTTATTTCCAGTGCCATCCAGTATCAAGAATAGCATCATTATAGTTTGAGTCGTATCAGCAAAAAGAAATGTTTGGTCCATATATATTTTCTTACAAAACTGTTTCTCTGAGGACATTGTATATGCATATTGATTAAATTTTGCACGTGTTATGTAAGCAAGGACAGAGAAAAAACCAACTTTAATCCACCAGACAAATTAAAGAAAACGAATCTACCCTAAACCTGCCAAAGATGCTGCTGCAAAATGCAGTCCCCAGGCAAATAGAGCTGGTTTGACTGCTGAACAATGCCATTATAGCGAAAAAAAACCCTCAGAAATGATAGGTTTCTAATGAGGATGCCAATATAAGTAAATTCAAGCTTCTTAGTGAGACAGTTGTTTAAAGAATCCAAAGTGGGTTAAAACTATAAAACAAAACAAAGTTAAGGTGCTTATAGCAGAAAGTATTTGTTAGTTCCTCTGGCTTAAGCTCTCTGAAGAAAAAGTAGTTTTCAGGGATGATTAGTTATGCTTTTTGAAGGGAATAGACACATCATTTTCTTACAATATTTTGTTACTAATGCACATAAATGTGTCTGAAATGAACTGTGAAAAGACAAAGAGTGATTGCATTCTTCTCCCACAGTTTTGTAAATATCACCTTTGAGTACTCTGCCTCTGCATTATCTCTCTAAACTGTGTTTCTTTCTGTCAATCTAAATTGCCAAGCTTACTTTGTTAATTCCAGAAATCCTAAATTCATTGTTTATTCAGAACCACTCACAACACTTCTGCATATCATGATCTCTCAGTCATGGCAATTTTAAATAGCTAGTTGCTTGTCTCAGGTTTCAGAAAACAGTGAAATACTGTTTTTCTTCAGCATATCATTAAGGATTGACTCTGTAAGCACTTTTTTGTGTACTTGACTGCTCAATTGGATATCAGACTTCAGAGGAGTTGTCCTTATGACTTACTGTACTGATGTGATTCTGTTTTCTCTTTGTCTATCTGCACAGAACGCTTATTAGTCAAAACCCTGTACATATCTCAGAATATGCTGAAGTAGACTTGGTTCGAGTAGGTATAAAAAGAAAAGATTTTTAATTCCAGAATGGTTTACCAAACTGCAAATAATGAATAAATAGTCTGAATATTGTCCTTTTTTAAATGCTCATCTGAAAGCTTTAAGACGTTCCTAAATGACTTTTTTTTTGGTCAAAATATTAACTCATCATAACATTTAGCTTAAATAGTTTTTGAAGATTTTACTGGCCTGTAAGGCCAGTGATGAATCTGCTCAGTGAAAACAAAACATTTTGACGACTAACTCTGTGTGTCGTTTTCCAAACAAGATGAAAAAGAACAAACATGTAGCCAAATATTCTTATTTTCTAAAAAAAAAAAAAAAGGTATTTTCTTGTTACTTGTAAGAATTTTACATGTCTGATAGTGTAGTTGGTTTTATAATGTGGTGGTGAGATACTAATTTCATATTAACAGGATACTGAATATTTAAAGTATAACACTAGGGAATAAAATTAATTTATATATTTTTATACTTACAAGAGTATTTGCAGAGAAAAATTATTACATATATTATTAAATATAATAAGTGAATATATTTTTTAGAATTTTTGTAGGATGCAAGACATGAAAATCACTTGTATGTATATTTAATTAATTTAACCTAATTATTGGTGTTTCAATCTATTGCTGCAACACTTGTGCAAATCTCTACTTAATTTAATTCAGATGTAGCTTAGCCCTTACTTTTTACAGTCATTTAATGTACAAACTATGATGAAAATGCCAACATATATTGATTTATTATCAAACATAGCTTCTAGCAAAATTTTAAATTTCACATTAATTTTTTTTATTGAGTTTGCTTTTTTCTTGGAAAATTATCTTGTCACATTCTATCTGGCACTAGCTGAAAGCACAGCTCTAGAAGCTGCAGGGAAAATACATCTGCGTACTCTTTTATTTTTTTCCTGTCTTTCTACCTTTTTTTCTCCTAATTCTAATACACCAAGTTTATTTTTCATTAATTTGAGACCACTTATGAAGCAAGAATAAAGATTTTTTTTATTAAAAAAAAATTAAAAGCTTTGTAGTAAGTCAGTAGGTTTATGCTCTTATGTTTAAATGACAACATATAATTCACAGGAAAATAGCATGGTGTGTCAAGCAACTCTTGGCAAAAGGGTTTTGTGACACATTGAGCTCTTTTTTCTCAGCATGAAACTTGTCAAACCCCTGAGACTCCTAAATTATATTTTCCCTAATCTATAGGAGTTGTTGTTGTTGTTGTTGTTGTTTTTAAAGAGAGTTTACTTGCCAGGTAGGTTTATAAATATCCCTGGTGTCTCAGTCAGCTGTAGGTGAAAATGTTGGCAAGAAGGAGCTCACTGATCCAGCTGGACCAGAATCCTTCCTGCCTGCTGATCTCATTAGAGCTTCTCAAGGGTCAGCACCACCCTGATCACCTGAAACCACTCTGAATAGATCAGCAAAGAACTGAATATATTGACACAACCCATACTGATTATCCTGACAGCAGATAGTTCAGGAAGAGAATAGCTCATTATTTATTACTTTACAGAAGCTATGGCAGTAAAAGTGGAGTAAAAGTAACAAAAAGGAAACGTCAAAGAAACAGTTTAGTATTCAAAGAGAACCCCTCTAAGGTGTGTGTTCTACAGACTGACTCTGTGGAAGCATTTCTTTGCTCTTAATTCTAACACAGAGGGTGTACCCAGCCCAGATCACTACTTCATCCTCTTCCAAAGCTACAGAGCAATGATACCTTCTAAATACCAACTGGTTGTCTTGCAGGTAATGGCCAGTAATTTGGATTCTAAAACTGTGGCTGTGGCCCTGATGAACATCATGAGAACCTGCAAAAGGACCCTTTCCAGCAGATTAGGAAGTCACAAGGCTTAATGCATTCTTAGGAATTCTTAACAGCTGTTATAAGCAGTAATTAATCTCACTTAATGTTCACCACAAAGAAGAATATGTAGAAGTAATCTGCTTAAACTAATAATCCAAGTCTTCTTTTTAGGATATGGTGAGACTGTCTCCTTAAAAAGGTAAGTCTTAGTTTTGGTCCCACATGTTAAGTTGGGAATGGTTTCTCAAGGGCTCATGTGAGGAACCCAGACAGTTAATGTAGGTACAGTAATCTAGGAAGCATTCCTATCCAAAGAACACCAGAGAATCAGGTTCTCTTTTAGTTTCATTTAGCCAAGCATTGGCAGGAATATTTTTCTACCTTTGGCTTTCTTTCATTCTTTTGTAAGAATTTGTTGCCTTGAAGCGTGAAGTCTGAGATGGAGTTTATTAGAAACTTGCTTATTTGTAAGATTTGAAGCTTTTATTTCTCTTTTTTGATAGTCTTATGTGGTTTAATTCTATAATTAAAATACCGGTGACATTGCAAGTTATAACGAAACATCCTACATTTTTCCTTTGTGTTTCAGAGCAGTAGTCTGTAAATTTTTTTTTTTTGAAAACAAGGGGTGTTTTGGAAATATCTTTCTAACAGTTATGACCTCATGGCACAGAAAAGTGGTCAAATTAGATTCACCATGACTTGACTTAAAAGGCTTATAGAATTCCAAGGAGATGGGATAGATTGTTAGGGCAGACGACAAAATGCAGAGACCGTGGGGAAGAAAGGGTTAAAAGAAGGTGTATCTCTGGACCTCAGAAAAATGTGAAAAGTTAGAAAGAGATTTCAGAAACTATTTGAAGGGATATAATACCAGGGGATTTGGAAAAGCTTAGCTTGTGCAAAGACAAGCAGTATTGGAAAGGACTGCTGTGGTTCACTGCCTTGTGATCCTTTGTGACTGCTGTGGCTGGAAAGGGCCACAGGATGGGATATGTGATGTTCAGATTATCCAAAAATGTCTGGCAGTGCCATTAACCTTTATGCAAATACTGCTGAGCCATGACACAAATGACTGGCCCATCTGATTATGAAGATGGTTAAAATAAGGAACAGGCAAGACAAAACAGGCAACGAATAGATAGAGACATTAGGAATAAGGAAATTACACATTCTGGCTTCTGTCTTTGTTTTATGTGAGAGACACAGGGGATGATGATGCCTGGTGGGAGCAGTATCTATGAGCCAGCGAGTTTCTTAATGCTCAGAAAGAGAACAGTGTGGGACAGGACCAGCAGATTCAAAGACAATGAAAATTCACTGCAGATGAATAAAGAACCATATGCCTCAGTGCAGTGGGTGTGAAAGAGGCAGATTTCCAAGGATGAGTTCCACAGTTGGTCTGATTTCCATATGTAAGATCCCACTGTAAGATGGAAAAATGGTAATCCTGAGAAGGAATTTCCATGTTCTCCTGTTTCACATCTCTTTTTGATACCCATGTTCTTTCTCCACAATGAATTATGTTACATGCATTTTTTCTTCAGTTGTAGCCAGAATATTTTAACTAAATGAGATTTAACCCAAATAGCAAAATTCTATATTAAAGTATATTAAAGAACTAGTAATGCATTTCATGAAGCATACTAAAAAGTAAATATTTTTTCTTATAAATAAATAAAAATAAATAAATAAAATAAAAAATATATTTCTTAATCTGAGATGAAGTTGATGGACTTTAGATAAAACAGACTGAAAATATTTTTAAAATATTTGCATCAATTTTATCTTTCATCTTTTCGTTCTACAGAAGTAGTTGCAGGCTGATGACTTTCAAAATACAGTTATAAGAGTATCAAAATATGAGTGAGTAATAAAACAAACAAGAGACTTTAAAAGAGCACATGTCTGCTCTATTCTTGAGAAATATTTCTAGCTCTTCTTTCCTGTGGTTTTTTTCTCCCTTCCAAAAGTGACTGCACTGGTGTTTCATAGCCACGCCTAGATTTCAAGGATGTCTAATCTTTTGAAGTGCTAGCACATAAAAAAGAACAATCAGAGTGATAAACACTTTGCTTCTGTTGCCATTGTTGTTGATTTTGTATTTTGTTGGGGTTTTTTTACCATGGAACATTGAGATTCTGGCTTTGCAGTGAGTATATTTGATCATTCAACATCACACAGAAATAGCATGAGTGCACAGCAGAAAACAGCTCTCTGAAAATGCAATTTCTGAACGTTACCTTTGCTCTTTAACTCTGTTTTCTACACTTTTTTTAGACTCTTAATTTAGAGAAATACAATATTCATGAAAATGGTGTAGATATTTTTGACTTACTGTTGGGTTTTTATGAAGTACGAACCTTTTCTTCCACTTGTGTTGTGCTGTAATGGAAAAACAGGAACCAAAGCAGCTAACCAAAGGGGAAAAAAAAGAACTGCTGTTATGTCCAATGTTCATAGCAATGTAAAACAATCTCTCTTCAAAATGATTGGGCACTGGCTCCTAGCAGCTATTAGCTGTGCAGCTTTAACAAAACAATATTAAACTTGACAAGAACTCATCTGTGAGCTTTAGCAAAAGAGAGTGGTCTATCTGAGTTGTTCTCCCACTGAACTTAGAGGGCTTAAGCAAACAAGAAATGTCATTAACTTGCAGCTACAAGAGTGTCAATTTATTGTCAGAGGAAATACTTGGAGATTCCTGACACTTTCTTAAGAGCATTAAAAAACTTTTCAATCCCAAGTTAAGTTCTCATGTGTATTTTGATGTCTGTTTTCTGGAAAAAGGTGCCAATTCTATGTATTCCCTGTTCTGATAGTCAGAAAGATCTGTTTGAAGTAAATCTTTTTTTTTTTTTTTTTTTGGGTTCAGTGATCCCTGGTTTCTTGGATGTATCTTAAAACTAACTTTAGTGTTTTTGTTATAAACCTTTGTTATGTACATGGGATTACTTGGTTTGATAATGAAACTGGTCTGTTGTCAGTTGTGAAGATGCTTAGCTGAAAGTTTCCCCTGAATAAGAGTTTATGGAACTTTTCAGCACTTTCAGCAGAGAATTGAATGCTGACCAGCATGACGGCAATGATGAAAACTGAACCTGAGGCTTGAAAACGTTTGCTCTTCTTCAACTCTTTTGAGATCGTCAGAGGTGTGTTGCCAAAGTTTCTTGCCACCCAATTCAGATAAACTGAGCTCCCCTTTGCTGAGCAGGGCGTGGGTTCAGTGCTGAAATTCACTGGGATGAATCCTGATGAAGGATACCCAGTCTGAAGGATGCTGAACCTGCCCAACACCTTGGTCCAACCCCTAACTGAGCCAATACCACATAGTAAATTCCACCACTTCCAGTGGGAAGCTTTGTGTGCTGGCAGCACCACTTCACCTTGGTGGAGGAGTTTTGTCTTTCCTCACCAGGATCTGACAGTGATTCTAAACCATGTCCATGTGCATTCCAGCCCTGAGCCCATAATGAATGTCCCAGTGTCCCAGACTGCAGTCCCCAACAGGGGTTTCATGTTTGCCACCAGAGCTGCTCACAGAATTTTTTATAAAGGAAGTAGAAAACTAAATGATATTTAGACTATTTGATTCTGGAATGGAAATGTAGTAATTTTTGAAGATGCAAATACCAATCTAGATATTATTTTAATGAACTAGCCCATTAGTGAAACTCTCAATTAGCAAAAATAGCCTTGCTTATGTGAATAGTCAGTGCTCTAAATGCATGTTTTGGCTTACTGGGCCACTTGAGGCACTTGGTATACAACACTTTAAGTATGTTGTTTTGGATCAGTGACAATTCCTTCTGTAGACCAAAAGAAAGATGGACTTAGATGGAATGCTGGCAAAGGACCAAGTCCTAAAAAGAAATTTTTAAAAAGTAATTTCTTGTCAAAGACACAGCACAGCTCTATTCTCATTTCCTGGTAAATGAAATTGTTCTTGCTGTGACCTGTAAACATATCACACACTCTTCTTCAGTTTTGTTAGTTGCAAGACTGACCCTTGCTTGATAAAACCGCTTGATTATGGCAGTGTGACAGGAGCATGGCAATGGTTCTCATGTTCCCAGTGCCCCCAAACATGTGCAGATGCCTCTAAGAGTAAGCAGTCTGGGATTTATTCTGCAGCAACAGCTATTTTCCCCTTTTTGTTTTTCAAAAGCCTTTCATTTTCTTGTCTTATTTTTAATAAAATTTCTGTGCTTTCTCACTGTTTCATGGAATGTATTTTGCCTCTAGACAAGAATAGAGTGAGAAAGGAAGCAGAAAAAGTAGATGAAATAGATGCTTCATGGTATTGCATGATCTATGTCCACCGGTCTTGTTTACAAACCTCTGCCAAGTGATCCTCCTCTGCCCCAGAGGCAGAGAGGGAAGCGCTTCCCATTTATTTTTGTGAATGCCAGCCACAAAGTTTTATTATTTTTGACTCTCGAACCCTTAGTGTTGTTATAATTGTCTTGAAAGAAATTCTTCTGGCCCTTACCTTTACCCGTTCATCTTTGCATAATTTCCACTTGGTCTGAATCGGGATTACTATTTTTGGGTTTAGTACTGATACACCAACTCATCCCAGTGAAAGATAAGCCTATGAGTCTGAGGACAGCTTTCTTTAATTTAAATACATTTTGCTCTACAATATTTCCTGGTTTATCTCATATATTCAAAATGAGTATAATTCTCACACACAAAAGCCTTTCATGTAATATAGCTGGTGTCAGAATAATTTATGCTTTCCTGAAGGCTTTTTTTTCCACTGTGACAATGAAGTGAAAAAGGTGAAAACAAACATCAGAGTAATTGTAGTGCAGCACAACTCTGCTGAATAAAAGTGGTTTTTTTAGTGAACTGGTCACAGATACACCAGCAAGAACACCTTTTTCTGAGGTGACATCCAGAAACCTACTGAATATAGAGAAGAACCATACATTAATATGCTGATTCCACTCAAACTTAGGTGCCTAAATTTATCTCATAAATGGGTTGCATGGAAATAGGAATTATTGTGAGAGGTAATCCCAAAGGAAATTTATATAGTCTATCAAACAGCCGGGGGATGTTCAGAGCAACACAAGTAAAGTTCTGTTGGTGAAGGTCCAATGTAAGAAAAGCCCTGTAGGTCTGTGATTTTTGGAGAAGGTGTTTATTTTATATTATTATTTAACAAGTGAATTCTTGGAATTCTTGAGGAGTTCCATGACCATTTAAATGCATATATTCTGTAAAGAAGAGAAATTAACTTATATTGTACCTGAACAAGTTGTAAAATGTTAGAGTCATTCTTATTAAATAAAAAAAGGACAGTATTCTCTCACTTCTCTAAATCACTCTTTCTTGTAAATCCTTAAAGGTTTTGCAAATTAGAACAATGCAAATTGTCCTGGTTTTATAGGCCTTTTTTTTTTTTTTTTTTTTTTTTTGGGTGTTTTTCTGTTTATTTCTTTTTATGGTTTTTTTTTTTTTTTGGTTTTTTGGCAGCATCTCAAAGCAAGTCAAAATAGAAGCTGGAAATCAAACACAGATTTCTTAAGTAGGGCCAGATGTTATGGCTACAGCAGCATGCAATTTATAAGAAAAATTAAACTGCTCTAAACTTTAAGGTTCTTATTTCCTGAAACAGGAAATGTGATCTAAAACCATAATATTTGATGGAAATATAATTTGATAGGAATACCTGGATCACAATCCAAAATAGCAGTCTGTTTCAAGGCTCGTGTTGCCTTGGAAATGCTCTTGCAAGTGTTCACCTGTTCAGATCTGGACATGTGCTATGCTTTAAACAGATTTCACTCTCAAGAGAAGTCTTTGCTCTCAAGAGGGGCAGCCACTGCATCTCCAGGAAGAGGGATTTGTAACATCTCCACATGTTATCTGTGATCCAGAGTTTGTCTGTGATGGGAAACTTTGTTGGTCCTCAATGTTTGGATAAGAACTAGAAGCATGTCAAAGAGTGGAAATGCAACAGTGATAGCATATTCCAAACTCAAAAAAGTCTTATCTAAAAAATTACAGAATCTGCTGAAAAGGAAAATCCCACATGCATATTAGAAAAAGGCATCTGTTTCAACAGGTAGTAATTCAATTTTCTGCTTTCCAAGCATATCTTGTGGGAATATAACTTTCTTCCAACTACATGAGTAAAATGTTGGGAAAGCACTGAGGATTTCCAGCACGTGAACAGTTTACTCTGTACCTCACATCGCTGGCTGAATTTAGTGATGCCACTTGTGAGGGTGTCTATTATGCATATGTAGAAAGTCCCTTCCAACCCTGACTATTCAATGATTCTCTGATTCTATTTACATTTTTTATTCTATGTATACAGAAGTAAACTTGGAGGCCATAATGATGTGAGACGATTTTTTTTAAAGTGTCCATATAAGGAGTGACACTCTCCCTACTATTTTTTTCTAAATTTTTAAGCCACTTATTAAATATATTCAAGATATTAAAAAATAAAATTCCTTGGCATTTTCATGTAGACTCCCACAGAATTCAGCAGCAAGCAGTTTGTAAGGATGAATACTGTCAAACTAACTATGTTTATGTGGTATATACACCAGTAGGTGTGAACAGAAATTTTCTCTTCCTGAAGAGCTACATTATGAAATATTGATGGCTGGTGAGCCCAAGGAAGAGCCTAAAGATCTAATCTTAGTTATACCTAAACTGAAACCTTTATCAGGTTTCTGAGTTATCATCAGCTTGGTATCTCACACTGCTGTAGAGGCTGATAGTGATATAAGCACCATGCCTAAATTTTGACCCAAAGACTCTGGTGATATGTATTTTATGTGCCATATTATTTATTGTTTTTTCTCTCTTTGGTGTGAAAAAGAAAATAAATTAGATTTTCAGGAGTCTGCTTAATCAATCTAATTTGGAACACTACCAGATTCTGTTTCCTGCAGATACTAAACTCTGCTGTGCTCCCAGAAAAGCCTACAAAATTTTCAGGACAAAGCAGTTTTGATTTTTTTCATTTCCTTGTTCTTGCTTTAAGTTCTCATTTGTGAGAGAAAGCAGCAAAATACAGCTTTGATGCAAACTCCACTTCCCCAATGATGGAGAAACTGTCTGTGCTTCTTAATATTAGAACAATGAGATGTGATTCAAGATGACAATTTTAAGACATATGTACAGACATTTTATTTTTCTGCCTCCAGCCCAGCTCTGAAAATCTACAGCATGTGCTGTCAGGCCTGGTGATTAAACATTTCTGACATCCCTGCTCTTAACCAAATTCATCATGATAGCAATACTTAATCAAGCCAAAGGTATGATTGGCTGAACATATTTCAGTGCTTAAGAGGTTTTTTTTCATTTAGAAAAGTGTGTTTAAAATGAAAGCTTTTATGTGTGCACATACACACAGATGTGTGTCTGTGTGTGTGTGTGTGTGTCTGTGTGTGAAAAAGAGAAAAAAGGTGAGCTACTATGCAAGTATTTTGTGTGGAGTAAATCCATTGATTATGCATATCACATATCCTCCCTTTAAATTGCAAATCCTAGAATCAGAAATCTGGGTTGGATTAAGCTGAAAAAAAGAACAGATGGGACTGTTGATGTGACTGCCAGAGGCTTGGGCAGAAGGCAATGAAAAATAATTCTATTTTTCCCCTAAATTGAGAAAGCTAAACTGGTGATCAGTGGTAGATTTTGGGCAGATGGGATGACTTGGAGAAAATGGTTGGCAGACTTAGTCACAAGATAATGAGAGTAAGATAAGGAGTTTTAGGGTGCATCAGGGGTTCTTGAACTTCAGACCATGTAGCAGTGTGTGTTTTCAAACAAAAGGCAAAAGTACACATAGGAGAACCCTTACCTACAATATGTGATGATCATTCCAGTTCAGTTTATTTGTTTATCACACAACACACGCAGTGCCCTGAATACACTGCAGTAAATAAGTGTGTTGGCATCCAGAATTGGAAACGGTTTTGTATATATGTCAGTCTGAATACTTCTGCTACTATTATCAGTATAATAAGCTGATTTTTTTTCCTTTTCTTAACTCCATTTTGCACTTAAACCTTTCTCCAGACCGTCAATTTTACCCAGGTGCTCACTCTCTCGATTTCTTTGCTATGAAATATTTACCGTTGATTTGTAAATATTCAAATAGGAATGACATCTCATTGTGTTGGGAAAGAAGCAGAAAGGTGAAGTCAAAATGCTTCTTCTTAATGATAAACAAAAAAACCATTAGCATTTACTACAATAGTGGTAGCAAATGCTAGTATCTGTCTTGAAAAATCTATCAATAATTTGTTTGATGGGCTAAAATAAATAACTCTACTGAGTACTTTTCCAGAACTTTCTATCCTTTCTATGTCAGATGTTCAGATTAAAGACCACTGTAGAGATAATTTCTTTTGCTTTATTTTAGCATCTCTTATTGGACGGAATATATATTTTATAAACAAGGAAAAAGGGCTCAATTTATAGCACATATGGAAGGATTATTTAAATATGAAAGACTGAAAGGATGATTAAATCTCAGCTATTCAAATTTCATTATTTGTTTTGCAAGGAATCTGTTTCATGTTGAAAAATGATAGCAACAAAAGCGTTGGAGTTGTAATATAACTCATGGTACAATCAGTACAGTTTATCGTGTTTGAATGTCACCATACCTTTAAATATTGGCAAAAGACCTCAGTAGATAGACTACAGTGCCAATGAAAAGCGATTTTTTTTTCCCTTCTGGTTTCTCCATAGTCTGTAGCAATTCTACCAGTCAAATCTAATCAACTTTTACAAAGAAATCTTAGTATTCCTAAAAGAATACCTTTCAGACTTGGTCTGCAGCATCTGAAGGACAAGCTGACTTCTTTTAACCGATGAATGGAATAGTCTTTCATGTAAGTAATGCTAAAATTTTAAAATATTGGTTAGAAAAAGTAATTTTGATTGCACATTGTCTTAGCTATAAATTGGAACTCATTAAGAGCATCTGTAGGATCAGGACAGGTTTGAATTTCACTCTCTCAGTCTTTCAAGGTGTGTAGGGCAAGAGGAGATTCAGCAGCTTCTGGAGTTGGACCTGGGCAATCTTTGGTTGTGAAGTGATGCTGCTCAGGTGATTTGTGCATTCTGTAGCATGTGCTGGTACATACACACTTCTGCACAGACCTTTTCTTTTATCCATTAGGCCACTCTGGTGGTCTTTTAATTCCAGGTTTCCTTCCAAAGTCAAACAATGAATTTGGATCTGCTCATCAACCCAGAAACAGCCACAGACTGAGCTGTAACCACATGGTCCTGCATGTTACTACTCAAGACCAAGAAGACTTAAATAAGTGCAGAACTGCACAAGCTGGACATAATGTGGATTTCAGCATGCATCTTCTGTGTCAGCTCTAGGAATGCAAGGAAATAACCTGTGTGGAAACCCAATCTTCATCAAAATTGCATCTGATTTGATCTCCATGTCAGTTTAAAAGTGTGAAAATTATATGTAGCTGGCTGCAAGCTGACATACTTGAGTAGCCAGCTGAGACATCACCTACTTTGTTTTAGGTACTGTACAAATGTTATTTACACCAGAGAAGGTCACAGGGACATATTTAATACTAGTACTGCTGGAGTTCAGTGACAAAACTTTGTCAGCTGGTGTGACAGTTTAATGAAGATAAAGAGGACTTTAAAAGCTTATGCTACAAAAGAACGGTTTTTTGGGGGGAAATAATGAATGGATACCTTGCTTGGCTAGGAAACACAGAAAAGAGGAATCACTTCTCACTGTTGCAGCATGTCACAATTGCATTTTGGCCAAACTCACTTTGAAGGATGGCCTCAAAAAACGAACTCTTTATTCTAATATTCAGAGAAACAGAAAACATCTGGAACAGGGGCAAGAAGTTTGAAATTTGGATTCTTCAGATAGGATATTTAAATACAATTAAAAGTATCTAAGTAATAAGTGACTTGATTATTTTGATTTTTCAGATTAAATAATTACCAGACGTTCTTGTTTTGTCAGACTTTTTGGGAAAGAGGGCGAAAGGTAGCCAAGCAAAAAAAAAATATATACTTATATATAGTTTATGAGAAAAGAGCAAAAGATTTTAGCAAACTGATATAATTTTCCAGGAAGGAGGAAGGTACTTATCATTCGGTT
Organism: Brachypodius melanocephalos; assembly: GCA_013398615.1. Taxonomy (NCBI): domain Eukaryota; kingdom Metazoa; phylum Chordata; class Aves; order Passeriformes; family Pycnonotidae; genus Brachypodius; species Brachypodius melanocephalos. The sequence continues at coordinate 14,640,950 of VZSR01003806.1, read as the reverse complement.
TCACACAACCTGAGCCATCTAAGCTGTTCATTATTGTCATACCATATGTGAGGTGCAGACTTACTCTCTGAGACTTCTTTTTTTTTTTTTTTTTTTTCTTCACCTTCTGGAAGAAGTCACCTGGAAAATGTTCTGTGCCTTTATAATCAACCAACACCTCTCACCATTTCACTCTCTGACAGAGTCCTGGGTGTTATCTTCACACGGGGCTTTTGCACAGTTCTCACTTCCATCTCGTGGCATTGTCTCACTCACATCTCACGTTATTGACAGATATTGTGCTTCAGCACTGAGTTCAGGCACTGCTTACACGGATCTGCACTGCACCAGCCACTCATGTCTGAGCTGGCATCCTGCAAGTGGATCTGTAAGAGTTCTGTAACACCTGAAAGAAATACGTACAGTTTAAATTACCTGATTGCCTACCGCATTAATATTCATTCATCATTCTCGTTAGTTAAGACAGGTTTTTTTGAAGTCTTGAAAACTCTACACATGTTAATGAGAAACAGTGTAACCTTGGATTCCAAATCCTTTTCCCACTATAACTCTGAGTAAAACAATAATTTTCTTCTTTGGACCATGAACAACATTTTTGGAAGCCACACAATTGAGCCAAGCTTATTGCAAATCTGATGAACAAGTAAAATTTGTCTTCACGTTATGTTTCAGACAAATATTTATGCTCATTTCAGAGGTATGTGCCCTCAAATTTCTGTTACATTCCCTTATGAAAAACTCTCCTGGAAAACAATGACATATTAATAAAATCACATGTCATGGAGTTTCCTGAAAATCATACTTCAGTTTGGAAAGGCTCACTGCTGGTGGGTCTTGGAGGCATTTAACAGTGCTGGTCTTTGGTCAAATGGAATTGAGTTCTCTGCATTTCACTTGCTATGAAAGAATTCACAGAACATACAACAGTCTTCTAAGGTAATCAAGGGCTTATATTTACACATACATTGTTTCATTAGACCTTACATTTATTTAGACTTTTTGAAAGAGTTATAACTAGTACTTGGTAATAGAAATTAATGAGAGAGATGCCAAACCAAATTGATGTCTATGATTTGCTGCCTATATTGCACCATTTTTATGTGAATCACAGAGTCATTGAATGTCTTGATTTGGAACAAAAGACCCACAAGGATCATAGAGTTCAACCCTTGGCCCTGCACAGGACCATCCCCAAGAACCCCATGTGCCTGAGAGTGTTGCCCAAACACTTCTTGAACTCTGTCATTCTTGGAGCTGTGACCACTTCCCCAGACAGCCAAGACCAAGAGCAACAACCCTCTGGTGAAGAACCTTTTTCCTGATATCCAACCTAAACTGTCTCTGACACAACTTCAGATTATTCCCTTGGGTCCTGTCACTGGTCACCACAGAGAAGGGAACAGTGCCTGCCCCTCCTGT